>JACCGJ010008365.1:0-99592 GCA_013407085.1 Atriophallophorus winterbourni | reverse complement strand
GAGACTGGACCCATCGCGCTGAGACCGGACCATGACGTGGTGTAATGGTTTGTGTACCTCTATCACCCATTGAGCTATCGATGATGTCCTAAGGAAAGCTTTAGCTGGTCTGGTGGGCGCAGGTGTTGAACTTCTGCCGGGTGAGAGAGCTACCGATCTAGAGTATGCGGATGACATCGCACTTCTGGGAGATGACCCTCATATAATGCAACAAGCCCTGGACCGCCTGGCACTTGAAGCTTCAAGGTATGGCATGTGCTTTGCGCCTAACAAGTGTACAACACTTACCCAGGATTGGAGCGGCTCTCTTCCAAACCTAACTGTGTGCGATGTCAATCTTGAATTGGTCGACAGCTTTGTTTACCTTGGCAGTTGTATCTCCGCTGGCGGTTGTGTCGAGGACGAGATCTCACATCGTGTTCGCAAAGCGGGTGCAGCGTTTGCTAACCTTCGCCACCTGTGGCGTCGACGCAATGTTTCACTCCATACAAAAGGCCGAGTGTACAACGCAGTGGTGCGTGCTACACTCCTTTATGGCTGCGAAACCTGGTCTATCCGAGCGGAAGATGTCCGTCGGCTTTCTGTTTTTGATACCCGTTGCCTGCGTAGAATTGCATTCGGTGGCAGCATCGTGTTAGAAATATAGATGTCTGCAAGCGGGTGTTAGGACCAGGTGGCCACGGACTGAGAGAAATGCTGATGCTTGCTCGCTTGCGATGGTTGGGACATGTTTCAAGAATGCCCACTCACCGTTTACCGTTATTCGCCAGAGCCTGCAGAAGTGGGAGAAAAATCGGGTGGCCAGTCTTTCAGTTTACTCGGCTTGAGCTCGTTCAACTTACGAGAAAATTAAAAAAAATGTATTGAACCAGTGTTTTAAACATTTAGCAGCGTCTGAGGCGTTTGGGTCAGCATCGAATTTGTCGGGTCGCAGGAACCGTTCCATCTGCGAATTAGTGAATTGAATAAATTGTTCTGATTGATCCTTCAAACAAGTGAGACTAATGATTGCCTGTAAACTAGGCTTTATTCAATTCACAATTCGAGTGGAGTGGCTGCAAAAGTGAGAGAGAATGAGGTGTGTATAATAATAAGGTTGGAAAACGGTAATAAAGCATATAGCATCAAAGTTTAATCATATCACATACGTACTTTGTCTTGTTTCAGACCTGTGCTTCATGATGATGATGATGATGACCATACCGCGTTTTATTCTTAGAACCGGGTCATGGCTGGGTAAAAACCGGGTGGTTAGTCACTGATGTAGCTCGCACGCATTAAGAAACTAGGCTCCGATAGTCATATTCGCTTGTCCGGGCTAGCTCCAAAAGATCTCACATTATAATTGGTTAAAAGCCATATGTGATATGGCTGCATTCGAAGTCAGTGGCCCCAATATAGTGTATCTAGCGTTTCATAGCTGTTACTTAGCCGTCATTTCTGTTTAGGTCCGGAAACCCTGACAGTACCTGAAACTACGTAACGATTATTACTGTGTACTTTCGCATATCTTCAAATTTGTGATCCCATACGACTGAGATCCTTCTATGGTGTATGGCGACCTACTCTATTCGATATTACTCATTTTCTGTTCATTCATTTTTACCATTTTGTGTTTTCAGGTCCACTCAATTTCTCTGCAATGAAGAATTCAAAAATGATGATTTGGTAGAATTTTATGTATATAGTACTGACAATGAGTACGGACATGACTGTAAAGTAAGCTATGAGTGACGTTTAAAAATTCCCTTGTTTTGTCGTTTAATGGTCTTGCATGACTGATAACGTAACTTGCCGCTTTTCGGTTAAAGCATAATTTAAAACTGTATGATATTTTTTCTATCAGATACTCGTGACTGTGTTGTGTGAAAAATTGTCCGCCTTACTGAGGCATCTGCCGGAAATTCGATCACGCATTAGGCTGTGGTGAAGTCCATGCGATGTGCGTGAAGCAGCTCAATGTGGCCAGAATTAGTGAATTCCGATCTTGGGGTAGTTCTAAGCGTCTTTCTACCATCCCCAAATATAGTATTATGGAGCAATGAAATGAAAAAATCATCAGAAATAACCGCGCTAATTAGCTGTGTGCATCCGAGGCGCCTATTTAGAGTCTGATCATGCGTTAGTCTGTGGCTAATTTTTTGATGTGATTTGGTCGGAAACCATGGAAGGTCGAAAAAGAGCTGAATGTGGTTAGACTTAATGACCTGTTGTTCTCAGGGAGTTACAGATCAACTTGAGTTTGCATATTTCTGACGATCTCAAAGATAGTATCGATGAGCAATGGATTGGAATACAACCCTCTGATAGCTGTGGAAATACTTCTAAGGAGCTAAACTTAAGGTTTCTGCGAATTTTATTCGACATTGACCAATGCCGCTTCTTTTCTGCTGACAGCATACTTAATTTGTCACAAAGACCTATTAAATGCAAACTGATAGTAATGCAATCAATCTCAAACCTTTTGCAGGTACTGACTATGCACCGAAACATTATCAATCAGGTCTTGCTAAAGACCAATTATTATGAAGTTTTCAAGATCTCATTGGGTTGGTACTGAGGGATGGTTGGCTGTTCCATCTACAAGCCTTTTTAGTCTACGGGTTTTCTCATTCAGCTTTTGCATATTGCTATCAACTGTTCATAGAGGGTATATGTATGTTTTTTCAGTCAATGGCCTCGCCCAGAGGAATGTAGAAACTAGCCGTGCTAGGTACTGCCGGAAGTATTCGTGCGTATGTGTTACTCGAATACACACATTCGCTTTGCACAGTTTCTTATACACTTTTGCTCATCTATTTATCTCACTTCTAGCCGTTTGGCTTTCCGTCTGACTCCATGCGTGTGCTCGACGATGACGATAATGATGCTACTATCGACACAGCGCAAGCGCGATCAGGTTCTGTTAGTTACGAGAAGGTTTTAATTGATAAGCTTTTTTCCGTTTTAAAGTACCGTTGTATAAAATACCGTAGTAATGGTGAGATATATGTATACGTTTGTATATGGTGGTTATATTTGAAGAACTGCTGAAGCGTAGCCTTAGTTAACGTGTACATTTTCGTTTTCAATTGAGTGCTCACTGAAGTTTGGCATTGGGATGACATAGCCTTATTGAACGACTGCGTACGCCTTTTGACATATCGAAACTGGTTTTCTTTTATCGTTTTCACAGGTATGAATGGGTCGAGCTCGTTGATCCGAGAAGTCAGGAAACCATTTACGTCAACCTGTCTTCTGGGGAATGTACGTGGAATCCACCGCCAAATCAACTAATGTTAGTCTTTTCAATTGATCCGTTCGTGCTGTGTACACCGAGGTGCCGGCCCTTTCTGACTCAGCTTTATGCGTAGATAATGAGGTCCAATCAACGCACTCACTCGCGTCGATTGCTGCCCACCTGCACATTCGTTCAAATGTTTTTGTATTTTAATTTTTTATGTTTGCATTGGTATTATAATTGTGTTTTAGCTTTATAGTATCTCACATCAATTGCCACTACTGATGCTTTATTGCAATGCAAGGAAGGTGAAATACCATCGAGGTATATCGAATGGAACATTTGACAGCGGCTGGTTCCGTAAAAGAAGTGGCGCACGCACACTTGATTTCGGTCTCTCAATTTCACTTAAGTCATCCATCAAGTTTGTGGAAGCGTTATCTGCGGAACCCCAATATTGCGTGCTTGCTTTCTTCTAAATATGCATAATTTCACGACTTTCTTCTATTTTGTATCCTTTCTAGTTTTTTTACCGCTACCTCGCTTCTTTTCTTCTATTCAGAAAACCTCGTTCCTCTGACCAATGGTGGGAATTGTTCGATATCAAGGCGCAGAGAAATTACTATTACAACTGCAGCTCACAAGAGACTGTTTGGCAAAGACCAGAATATGGCGATATCATACCTTTGGCAAACCTACAGGTACCGTTTTTTTATCTACGCCCACATCTATGTTCTTTCTCATATCTGTCTAGGCCTGGGCAACCTGACAGTATCTTAGCCCACGTGCAGTCTCGAACTGTGCGGTACTTTGTCTGGATCAGGCTTGTGCTTTCATATCTACGCCCACTCTCTTGTTCTTACCGAAATTCTTTAATCGTTCACACACCCATACTTTATATTCAACTGAATGATCATTTTCCTATTTTAAATCCTCTCCTGTTCAGACGTGTTTGCACTTTTTTAACTTTGTTTCTCAACTCGGCCGTAGAAGCCTGATTATAAATCTAATGCTATTAATTAAATAAGTGGGATTCATCTTCACACTGTTTCGGTTAGGGCCTCATGAAGTACTCGGCTGTTTTGTTGATACTGCCTCATGTAGATGTCTGAGCACCCCTTCAACTAGTGCTGGCATTCATTCCAGTTTGGATTTTTTTCGGACTTATTGATTATGATTTTGACTAATGTGAGCCTGTTTTTGGGTAACTCTTGGCTAATTACCTTGGCAAAGATTGTACGGATGCGCAGATAAGGCCATGCTAAATTTATTTACGGCAAGTATTGAGCCGCTCGCGGAAACACGCTGAAGTCCATTTTTATTTCCTATATCTGTCTAGTCCTGAGTAACCTGGCAATATTTCATCCACGTATGATCTGTGGCTGTGCGCCACTTTGCCCGGTTCAAGGATTGTCGTTTCATAAAATTTCCTTTGCTTGCCACCCACTCATTTTATTCTTTTGATCTATTTATGTCTGAGCGATCTGAAAATATTCCATCCGGTGACGCTGCCTAACTCAAGGCTTATTATTTCATGCATTAACTATGTTCTTACTCAGTACCCGATGCGATGCACGGATGTGCGCTGTGCGGCTAACGTCGTGCTAAATTGAATCGCAACCCGTAGTGAGCTGCATGCTGTGACACGCTTGATTCTCATCGACATTTCTAGTTTTATTTTCATTTCTCATCTGTCTAGGCATGGGCAACCTGACAGTATCTTAGCCCACGTGCAGTCTATGACTGTGCCGCACTTTGCCTGGATCAGGCTTGTGCTTTCATACATACATATTACCGGCAGACAAAGGACGGGTGACGTTGGTTATGGACAAAGACGATTATATACGCAAAGCTGAGCAACTTCTTCAAGACACCACCATATATCGAGAGATAAACGAAGACCAAACCAAACAGTTGGAAAACAAAATAAATGCTACGCTGAAGAAACTCAAGTTCATGGGACAACTCAGTGCTGTCGAACATTTCAGAATGAAACCAGAAGGCTCAAGCTTACGACGCTTCTATGGACTACCGAAAATTCACAAGGAAGGCATTCCACTACCACCAATCGTGTCGCTGCCTGGAGCACCTACCTACAAACTTTGCAAAGAACTGCGAAAAAAGTTACTCGACCTTATTCAAAGATCAAATTATTCGATAGATTCCGCAACTAAATTCCTACAGAAGATAAAGGACGTCAATATAGAAGATGGAGAAATCATGGTTTCCTTTGATGTGACAGCGCTGTTTACATCGATGGACACTACCTTAGCGATGCAAACCATATCACAACTGCTGGACGAACGCGGAACAGAGCACAATGGAAACCGACTGACCAAGGATAGTATACTGCAGTTATTGGAGTTGTGTTTGCAGACGAATTTCAAATTCAACAATCGTTTGTACAAACAAATGAAAGGAACTCCAATAGGATCGCCAATCTCTGGATTGCTAGCAGAAGCCGTAATGCAAAGACTTGAACGTATCGCATTACCACTGATCCAACCAAAACTGTGGATCCAATATGTCGATGACACGTTCGTGATTCTAAAGAGAGAAAACTTGGAGGATGCGCACCGTCTACTTAATTGCGTCTTCAATGGAATTCAATTTACGACGGAGACAGAATGTGACAACTGCCTACCATTTCTGGATGTGAACGTGCGAAGAACAGAAACAGGGAATCTAGAAACAAGCGTATACAGGAAAGGAACACACACGGATCAAATTTTGAACTATAAAAGCAAGCACCCACAAGCGAAGCTGTATCCGAACACTGTTCAACCGCGCAAAAACACACTGCAGTACCGACGAACTCAAGAAAGAAGAGGATAAATATTTATTCAAACTCTTCCGAAAGAATGGATACCCGAAGGAGTTCATCATTCACAACATGGACTCGACAACCCAATCGCATTTAAACAACACGAACACGACAAGGTTAACACTACCCTATATACAGCATATCTCGGAGATTACCGCAAGAATACTACGCCCAATCGGAATTAGTGTAGCACACAAGCCAGCTTCGACACTGAGAAGCAAACTAGTCAAGGAAAAGCTGGCTAAGGAGGAAAGAAACAATGTCGTGTACAGAATCCCATGTTCCGATTGTGAGAAATATTTTTTCGGGCAGACTGGAAGAAGGCTGGAAACAAGGATACATGAACACAAAATGGCTACACGACGACACGACCACAAATCAGTAATATCCGCACACATAGATCGAGAAGGTCACTAATTCAATTGTGAAAGAACAGAAATGATCGCCAAAGGCAGAACTCTTCACGTTCGAGAGTTCCTCGAAGCGTGTTATTCGACACCCCAATCAATCAATAAACACATTCAAGTGGATGGGATCTACGGACCAATAAGACCACGCCAACGAGGACATGCAAGGATTCTACTCAATCACAGTAGATGAGGTCGAAACGCAGCAGATAAATTCGAATGATGCCCACCGCCCAGTTGCTTCGAAAGTAGTTTCGCTGATGATGTCATCTAGTTTGATGACGAAACGTCCGCAATCAACCATACCAGCTCGGAGAACAACTATGAACTACAATCATACTTACATAGCTACTCGAACAATCTTTCTCCGATATTCTACCTACTCTTTTAGTTATCACTGGTTTAGGCGCAAGAAATGTCGCTTGGTCTCGCATCTGCCTAATTTTCGCATAATGAACAACAAATGGCCTTCCTCAAAATGCGCATTGAGATTAAATTTTTAATTTTTTTTTAAATTTAAATATGGAGACATCACGGTTTGAAACCTTTCCGAGTAAAGCAGCGAAGTAACAGGCTTGTGTGCTGTTCCTTCGATTAGAATCTGGTTAACCCTCCGTTCCTTCAAGCATAACCATAACTCTTATTACATTTCTCTTGCGCGAAGATGCTGTGCAGCGATGTCGGTAATCTACTTCCACAGAATACCCGCTATAGGTTCACCACTATTGTCGCTCTATTCTATGGCTGGGTGGCCAGTTTCACCGGCCTTGCGTGGCACATAGCCTGGATGTACACTCGTATTTTTCCGTGCAGTTACACAATTGATGTATGGTTATACTTTCAACGCTACAACAATGGAGCTTTCAAATCATTGGACTTTATTTGCACCCGCCAATGTTGTTTACTGGTTGCTCATGGACCGTATAGTCACGTGAAATTGTGAGATCATCATGTGCTTGCAGTGTACATTCATGGACAACAGCATGGTGCATACGCTTGATCGATCTTGTAACAGGTGTAAGAATATTTTTCTCACGAGACTGTGTGTATCACCATAAGCATCCCATAAACAAATATATTTACACGTTCGACAACTAAATTAGCTCACACGTTTTGGGTAATGCTTGATTTCGCCTTCTTCGATTGTTGCACAAGTGAGTAGCATGATCTTCCGATTTCGTGACATTTTCCGGAAAATCTCTCTTCCATCCATTTTTGACTATTTAACGACCAAGATAGCAACAAATTTCATGAGATGCGAGTGAAAGCATTGAAGTTTTAATTCTCACAAACATATTTTTTCTAATTTACCACAATGGTATTTTCTCACGAATTAGCATCCGTTTTATTCGCTTCGTTATTCGACCACTCAAATTCACCGTCCTTCTATGGTTAGGAATTTGATGGATTTCGACTCTGATTCCACCCTGCACTTGAGTGCGACTGTTTCTCCTACATCCATTCACACTGAGGCGTTTGCTTTTAAATTTCTATTCAATGCACGCCATATATTTTAACTCGTTTTCACAGCTGATGCACCAAGCTACTTATTCTGACGATGAAAGAAAGCCAAGGGTGAGTGGGATACGCTTATCGTACTGCTGTTTCCATTTTTACACTTTCGCTAATTCCATATTTGCAAAAATGCTAGAGACGGTGACTTTATAATTCTGCTAGCGCAACTTGTGGATATCTAGAGACAATGTAGCAATGTGAAATCGTGCAGTACTTCTATGCTGTGTTCATAACATCGTGTTAAATCGATTCGCCAGCGACAGGTAGCTACTTGCGGAGACACGCGACAGTCTCACTGTCAAATCTATTTTTATCCTCAATTCATTTCTCATTTTTGTACCCGTATAGACCCGCGCAACCTGACATTATCTTAGCCCACGTGCTGTCTATGACTGTGCGGCACGTTGCCTGGGTCAGGCTTGTGAGTTTATACATACATACGTACATCTAGAGTCATGATTGTGAATGTCGGGATCGCTAGTATACTGTTTGAGTGCACTTAACGGAACACGAAACCTTTTCGCAATGTAAGCCACGTTTCGTTACCTGTGACAAAACAAGCATACTACTGTAAAATAACAGTTCGAAAATACGGTAAATGCGGGCTATAGATTCCGCCAAAGTCCATCGAGTAAAAGGCAACCTGGAAACTCATCTTTTTTACGAACCTGGTACAAGCAAATTGCGGAACAGTCATAGACTGCACGCGGACAAAGATACTGTCAGGTTGCCCAGACAGATTGGGAAATTAAAGTAGAGATTGCGATGAGATCCTGCGTGTTTTCGCATGCAGATCATTATCGGTGGCAAATCAATTCCGCGCGGTGTTAGCTGCACGATTGCACATCACGATAAGTGAGCAACGAATACATAAGCAGGCGTCGTTTGAAGTTGCTCCGGTGTTTTGCAGATTCCGCGCGTCATCATCGGTAAAAAGGTGTCTGCGAGAAGTGAACTCCGGCAATTTCGTTTTTCTGACAAAAATTTAGCTCATAGGCGTCGGGTGTCAGGGCGTTTGCCCAAAAACCCACACCCAAACTAGAATTCGGTATTTCCGTTGGTAGTCAGGATGAATGCATCACCTATATTTCGCCGGACAATGTGTTCCTTATACTCAGCCCAGAAAGAACTGTAAGAAGTGATCGATCGAAAATAAAGGTTTCAAGCTGCGGACAGAGGGAATTTGGGTAAATGGCTGTTGCCTCTACAGACTTCAATCGTTACAAACAGGACTTTCGTATTTCGGCTTGATCTAAATTCATGAAACGATTGTGCAATGAAATGGAAAATCATCGAGTTTCTAACTCGCTTTTGATTGCCATTCTCAACTCGGAATGGCATCGTTGTAAGGGTGGCCATACTCTGACTTGGCTCAAACAGCTGAAGGCGTTGACTTTAAAGCTAACGGCAGTTGTTGCGGCCCTGTCTCCCAGGTTGAAGCCCAAAAGATGAAAATTCGTACCCTTGATCATCGGGCCGAAAATCGTGTTCAGTGGCGGTCTTGTTGTAGACATCCTCTTGGAGTGGTTGATTAATCTTGTCTGATGTCAAGTGAAGTGGCGAGACAAGCTTGTTATGATGCGTGAGAGTGAAAGCCCTCAAGGAAGCTGTGATGGTGATGTCGCTCTACTCGTTCACAACACTCGCTTGAACGCGTTTGATTCGAGGTGTAGACACCTTATCCCAGTGTGTCTATGCCTAATCTTTTATAGGTTCAATAACTTTTTAGGTCCTACCCCTCCCCATATCTTTTAGAATGTGTTACTTTGTCATGGTTGTATGGTAGTTAAGCACATGGTACTTGTTACCGGTGTAATGCCTCTCAATGATGATAATGATATTATCGTGCAATGTTTCTCGCTTTTCAATTAGCAATTTGAAGTTGATTTTTTGCTTGTGCTTAGACTGAGACTCGTTAATACTAGTAATGTTTCTGACCCTATCACGTTCTCCCTACTACTGCACAGTATGTGTCATTTGATTATCCTAATACTGATTTATTCATTCATAGATTTATAGATTATATGCAGGTAAAAAGCTATGCTTTACAAGACCCACAAAAATGTACATCGGGTCGGATGGTAAAAAATATCAAATTTTGTTAGATTATTGTCAAACATAAAAAACATACTTGGCCATGTGTATATCTAGTGATTTCTTGAAAACTTCAACGGTTCCAGATTGTACCACATGAGTAGGTAAACTGCTCCACAATTGCACATTGCGAACGGAAAATGCATATTTGCGGCAGTTCAACCTGCTATACTGTTGGTAAAGTTTCGATTGGTGACCTCGCAGATGTGAGTTATTGGAAAGATGAAACAAACGACCGCAAGGATGATTTGTTTTATTAAGCACTGTCCAAATGAATATTAGTGCTCCTCGTTTCCGTCTGTATTCGGCTGAATGCAAATTCAATAATTTAAGTCTCGTTTCGTATGGATAATTTGATAGTCCCAGGACGAGTTTTGTCGCTCTGCGCTGTGGAGTTTCTAATAGCAGAATATCTTTTTTCAACCAAGGATCCCATGCCGGTATAGCATATTCAACATGAGGACGGATGTACGTTGAAATCAATTTGCAGGCAATATTGGGGTCAAACGAACCTAGGATTCTTTTAAGGAGACCCAAGTTGTTTTCAGCTTTGCAGGCAGCCAGTCGACATTGCATTGAGTTTCCTAAGTCTGATTGGATAATCACACCTAAATCTTTTTCGGAGGAGGCGGGTTTAATAACAGTGCGACCAAGATAATATTCTTTGCTCGACTTGCTGTTGAGAGACAATAGGCTGCATTTCGAAGCATTCAGGGGCATTTCGTTGTCTATGGACCAAGTGTGAATCATATCGAGATCCCGTTGCAGGTTCTGTGTGTCGTCTGTGGAGTCTATCTTGCGCCAAAGCTTTGCGTCATCAGCGAAAATAAGCACGGACGACTGTAATACAGTAGGCAAGTCGTTTTATATATATTAAAAAAAAACGGTCTGAGGACTGATCCTTCTGGGACACCACGGGCAACTTTAATCGACTCGGATAGTTCGTTTTTGACTCTCACGTACATCTCACGAGATATCAACCATTCTTTAATCCATGTTGCTATTCGAAACCGATCTCGGTGATCCAAATCTGTTGTTTCTTTTACATTTTTCACTCACCATGGTGTTATATTTTTGTGGGAACATCGATTAGTCAAGCGTTTCATTTTCTGTGTTGGCTGTTTCCCCCTCCGCACAACGAAATTCAGGTTTACCATCACTCTCATTGCCCTCTTCTTTTGCCTATTCACTGCTCCTGGCGTCGCTCATAGCTGTTCTCTGCCTAGTTATTGTTGGAGACAACTCAAGACGTTCGACTGCATGGGGATTCATCCCCAGTTGATCAATCCCCGAGAGTAGAATTGAATGCCATAATATCCACCTTGACGATCCTTACTCAACTCAACCATCATTTGTGGTGGGGTTTTTGGCGTGCTTTATGGTATGGTATAATATGAAAGCACCAGCCTGATCCAGGCAAAGTGCCGCACAGCCACAGACTGCACGTGGGCTAAGATACTGTCAGGTTGCCCAGGCCTAGACAGATATGAGGGGGGAATAGAAATGGTAGTGAGACTCCAGCGCGTTTCAGCATGCAGCTCACTACCGTTGGTCAATCAATTTAGCACGATGTTAGCCGCACAGCACATACATGCTTTACTCTCATGAAGGAGTGTTGTTGTTACGCTACACAAAATGAAAATAACTTGTCATTTCAAAAACGAAAGCAGAATCATCGGTTTTAATGTGCAAAATATTGACCATCTTCCACAAATGTCATGTAGAAATCACCTGTCTCAACCCTGTTACATGTTTTCCGAACCATTTTCTCGCTTCAGGAGACCACAGCTTCACAAGTTGGACAAATTTCTTCAGCTACAGTGAGTTCATCGTTGTATACATCATCTTATCATTGTGTTTTAATCGCATGCGCATCTTTTCGGGTTTGAAAACCAAAAAAATTTCATGCTTACTAAACATGCTTTTGCTGTTTCCACGGTATGAGCTCACAAACAGCCTGTACTGGATTGTAAGTATGTTGGGCGTGAGCAACCGCATCAAAATCGAAATATTTTCGGTTTTTGTTTTGCAAGTTGCTTTTGTGATTTCGTGTTAGAACCGTGCAATTTAGTTACCGTGGCTCGCTTTTTTGCAGATGCAAATTATTTGTGTAGGCATGGATAACCTAAAAGTACTTCAACCAGCGTGCGTTCGTGCCACACTCCCTCGATCTAGGCTTGTGATTTCGTACACATATACTTTTCTGTACCGAAAATCTTACTATCACTAATTCAATTGGTTATTCGCACCCCTTTAAACACTCCTTTGGGGCCTGGGCAACCCGACAGTATCTCAGCTCACGTGCGATCTCTGACTGTGCGGCACTTTGCCTGGATCAGGTTTGTGCTTTCATACCATACATACCTTTGGGGTTGCTAGCCTCCGGCTTGTTGTGAATTCTGTCCACTATTTAATAACACTTTCGCCATTATGCTTCTTGGGCCAATTTCCACTCAGCTATATCCCCAGTGTATGCCGTAATTTGACTGCCGATACTTTTTCTCTTGCAAGATAGACACGTAAATTGTGTGCTCTCTCTATTTCATACGGAATATACAGAGCAGAATAACCATACAATTGCGGGCTCAACCTTTAATCTCATCTCTGTCGAGATCTTGTTGTGCCCTGTGTGCGTTTAACTTGAAACCCGAGTTCCTGAAGTCTATTCAGCCGATGTTGCCGTTGGTTTGCTGTTTGCTCAGCTGATTTGCC
Source organism: Atriophallophorus winterbourni (assembly GCA_013407085.1). Lineage (NCBI taxonomy): Eukaryota > Metazoa > Platyhelminthes > Trematoda > Plagiorchiida > Microphallidae > Atriophallophorus > Atriophallophorus winterbourni. The sequence continues at coordinate 86,820 of JACCGJ010008365.1, read as the reverse complement.
ATACCATTTCGGTTAGTTGAATCAGGAGGCTACTATGTAAGATCGCTGACTGACTATTCACATGCGACGGTTAGAAACAATGCCTTCAGCGTTGCATTAATCTTAGCCTCCATGTTGTTTCGTTACTAGTGAAGGAATTCCAATGAAGCGTATACCACTTGCAAATATTTCAACCTTATCGGCTAAACAGGAAATTACCCGAACTGCGAAACAATTTTCCAATTCCCAGGCCAGCCCTGACTTTTTATTTGTCTTTGTCTAGTGAACAGACTACGTCGTATCGCATATTATTGCACGCTATTTTTTTACGTCACCCCAAGCTCCCACCGTTTTTTACGCACTCGCGTGTGCACACGGTGCACACAAATGATGCCGGTAAACTAGTTCATCTCCGATCAATGAATCAATGGACGGTTACCACCGTGTTGGGCAGGAATATCGGTAGATAGATTCACATGTGTCTAGCACGCGTCGTGGATTCCAGCATTTAGGCGCTGCATGCGTTTTCGATGCGTTTTTTTGTTTCTAACGCACAAATTACTAATGCATCACCTGTGTCTATGTGTGGCTGACGTAATGAGTTGAAAACTCGCGCGTTTATTTGCCTTTCTATGCTGAAGTGGTTGTCGTCTGGCCAAACGTTGAGAATAATCAAACGCTTTGTTCCGGATAATCGAGATTTCACCTCGATAAAATTTAAATTCTACATAGGGAAGGAAGGTTGTCATAGCCGGGGGGGCAGTGGGGATAAGCTCCCACTGTCTATAAAATGCTCCCAAGCGCATCAAGCAAGCGTCTCAAATAGCCTGTGACAACCAAGTCCAGCTTCTGACCTGCACGAATGGCTCCCCAAGCTGGGCGGAACTGCTTCTACCAACAGGAGAAAGGGCGAGAGCGAGTGACTGGCGCCTGAAAACCAGTTTGCTTCGGGCAAATGTAGCTCGTTAGCCTGGAAGGACATTTAATCTAAGGGAAGGAAAACCCTGATTTCAAGCCTCCAATGCCTTGCGGGATACCCGATCGCGGGAAAGGCTTCGGGAGAAAACCCTGAGGAAAAATCTGAAACAGAGTCTGACAGACTGTTAGTTGGTGCACACCACCTCTTTCTGGCAACTCCCTGCTGCCTTGCAGGTCGCACTTGGTTGTGCAAAGGCTAAAGAAGCTGACTCGAACAAACACCGAGTGGTGCTGGGGATGCCGCTTTGTATCCAAATTCCCAAGAATATTCATTGAAGCCGACTCATCCTCCAGGAGGAGATAGTCGCACAAAAGTAAGGTATAGGGAAGGAGAGAATAGGCATGCCGATTCTGTTATTACTCTCCATACAGTGTATAATTTCATGCGCCGTAGGTATGAGGGTTTATCTAGCGTTAGTGCGCGGTGATTTTCTGTCAACCTTCCGTGACATGACCGCAAATATTCAACCACTCTTTTGTATTCCGAATGACAGAAAAGTATCATTCGACATCATTCCCTGCGTCATAGATGTCTGCTGCTATGTAGGTGTGATTTTACATATCTGAATCTAATTCAAATGCCATGCGGTCTCAAAGGTTGTAATCGCCTGAAACGCTGTCATCTCACTCAGACGTGGACAGATGTACAAAAGACCTGCCGTGGCATTATTGTGCGAGCTTGTTCGTTATGAACTCAGTGTATTCACCACAACTCTTCCACGGTAACACTTCAAATTCGTCACCTATGTGAAACCGAAGGAATGCCATTAACTGATGCGCGTAAATGGACTGAATAACAAACTTGTACTTTGGTCGGCGAAAACTTTCGGTCTCGTATACGACTTCGCGCTTGATCGTCCAGGTTCAACAAAGTGCTGCTATTTTACATGCTTTCGATGCTTTTCTTCACCGCTGATTCCTTCTTTGATTTTCGAAACGACAATGATTGCTTACTACGGAAAGCGATCATTACCGTCTTCGACAACGCAATTGATTCTTATGCCAACGTATGAAATAACTGCCGCTTTTCATCTTTTTGTGTGGCTGTGGTCCAGATGTCGAAACTGAAGGCTAACATTTTCAAAAGAATGCTCAGCTTGAATTGGTTCATTTTCCACATAAACTCCGAGAGATATTTATCACGATATCGCTGTGGTTTTGGTAATTTAACGTGGAATTGCAATGTTCCATTTAAACCGGTTCTATTTGTAGTAGCATTCACACGTGGTTTCTCTCTCGTTTTAATATCATTGCTGTTCTATGTTTTACATTTGTCCCATTTTTGTAGAGCCTCGCTTCTATGGACGCTCGAATGCGGCAGCATAAGGAAAACCCTCGCTTGCCCGATTCAAATCGACCCAACGACGATAACAAAGTTTCTGCCACCAGAATAGCCGATGATTCCGATCATGAACGTGTTCGAGATTGGTTGCAAAGTGCTGCCGTTCATGATGCTGAAGAGGAAAGCGGAACCACTTGTCTGTCCGATCGACCAGCACGTCGTATGCGTCAACTGCACCATTCTGCCCAGCATGCAATCACTTCAAGTGACCTGTTGGTCGAAAACGTGTCTTCCTCTCGCTCTTCAGTGGCAAGCATCCACAGGGCCACTCTCCCTATGAGTCACACGAATGAGCTCTATCAATCCAGTCACATTGTAACTACCCGTCTATCAACTGGTGAACCGCGATGCTTTGAACGTTCCTCGCTCGTACTTCACTCCAAAAAAATTGAATCTGAACCTGCAGTTAGTCATTCACACATCCAAACCTGTTCTATAAACCTTCCTCACAATTCTAATGTGCAAAATCAATCAATTAAAGTTTTACTATCTCCCCATTCTGGTCACAACCAACGTGTTTTTCCGCGAACCAACCCTACCGCCTCACGTCCATTAGGCGTCACAAAAGGATCCCTTACTCCCCAATCACTTTTCCCTACGGGATCTGACTTCTCACAGCAAATCGAGCAACAGCAATCACAGGAATCTCACTTCGTGTTTGATCAGCCAGTCCCATCAGTACCGTTACGCGTTGCTTCAGCAGCGCCTAGTAACATGTTCTTATCTTCTAATATTACACCGCGTCTTCCTTTAAATCACCCAATGCAGACACTCATGTTATCTTCTAACGACCCACGGTTGATTTCGTTTGATTGGAGGAACAGCAATCAAACAACAAGTTTCCGTGACCCCTTCTCTGATACCTCCATCCCTTCCTCTCATACGTCGTCGGGAGAATCGTCCGATACGGATAACAGTCGCACGAGTTCCGAACGAATAGAAGATTTACTCAAAGAATATCGCACTCAGCCTACTCAACATGTAGCGGGAAAGGAGCTTTTTGGACCCGCGAGCAACACGGCGTATGTATCGAACTATCTTGCCTTAGAGAAAACTGTGGATCCACCAGTCCCACCTCCTCGATCAGCTTCTACTTTAGGTTCGCAACGTTTCATTCAGTCCATACCTCTCGCTGACCACACCTTTCCCGGGAATCGAGAATTACCGTCAATACTGAGCAATCACGCTCCGTGCGTCTCGACTCACAACATGTTCGACGTGAAACCCGCCTTTGATCAACCGAAAGTGCAGGCCAAACAGTCTCAAGCTCACGTGCGATCTTTAGCTCAGCATGCCCATCATGAGTCAAGGCATCCTCCTTTATTATCTATCCTTACGACTGGTGAGTACCATCTGCCCGTATTGTGTTATGCCATTCACTTTTAGTTATATTTTGCTTCATGATTCTGTGACATATCCGCGTCGAAAAACATTTTTGGCATAATGCTGCATTTTAAATGAGTACATAATGATCCTACCAGTGAAAACGACTAGAATTTTTATTGGGCGTCGTTCCACTACCCATTTTTATTCGCTTTATTCTCAGACTATTTTGATTGTTAAAACGTAGCTTAGGATTAAGCTTTTCTCGCGATTTTTCTGACAGATTCTGTACCAGCGTCATCTCCGGTCGTCGTTCAACCTGAGATTGCACAAATCCCAACCGCAACTGTCGAACCTGTTATTTGTAACCAGGACGAGTTGAATACTCAGCTCACTGCCGTTGAGGCTCTTTCTGGAAACCATTTGGTGCCGACGTCAACCACACTGGCATCGTCCACTGCGAATAACGTGCATAAATCAGCTGATAATGACTCAATCAGAAAATTCGATAGCATACGTTCGAACATGTCAGAATCCAGCACTCGTGATTCTAATTTCAAATCTTTGGGAGGATTTTTCTCTTCTATTGATGCCCAAGAACTATATCCAGCGTTGCTTGGTTACAAGCGATCAAGGCGTCCTTTCTACACCCTGGTTTATCCTGGCCATCCTGACTTCGATCAACTAACTACCCCGTTTGATTGGCCGAAAAAATTGTTCAAGTCTAACCAAGATATCAATTCCCTTATGTCGTGGACCAAGGTAATGTTTTTGTTACGCAATTTTTGTTTCGTCTGTGAATTTATCGCTGCATATGATGAGGCGCCAAGCATTGTAAAATGTTTCTAGTCGTTTACAACGCAGGTTAGTGTACATTTATTAGGATTTGAAGTAGCCGAGGGCTGATTCGTAGAGCCGTTTCTGGATACTGCACATCAAATAACTACGTCGGTTACATATTTGAGAGTAAAGGTTGAGGGTAGGAGCCCAGCTAGGTATGTCGGAAGAAGGAAGAGAGATAGAATTGCTCCTTGAAGCACCCCTTTCTTAATGGGGAGCAAAGCAGATTGTAGCCTGTTGGGTTTAACTTATCGAAAACTGTTCGAAAAACTATTCACGTATCCGTTTTATTATTTTAGCCGATATGGACTATGTTTTCAGTTAGTCCTTGGGGTTCACACGATCGTCATTGTCGAGAAAATAAAGTTTAACGGCTAATGATTCTATGGATTAAACATACAACGCCGTCATCTGTAGAGCGTTACTTTTGACAGGCGGTTAAGAACTAAGCCCTCCGCAATAGCGCGGAAGTTTCCTTACTTGGACTGGTGTAATTTCCGACCATTAGCATTGCTACCAGCAGTGATTCAACAGTTGAATATAAAAGCCATCAGTTTCACAATCCCTGTTGCAGACTTTAACAACCATTAAATTTACCCTGTTTTGTCCATGGAGCAGGAAAAGTAATTGCGGCACCCTCTAGTGGATGGAATTACATAATCGGCACCGCTTGTGATTAATGAATCCGGAGATAAGCACTGGACCTGTTGACCTCTGCTTCACCTCACGCAATCTGAGCGCTTGTCAATTTAATTTAATTTAGTTAATCGCAACAGAACTTTAGACGTGGACGAAATTCACGAACCAATTAACGCTAGCTGGTGCCATTCAAGGTGGCTGATCAAATCTTTGTGTGTTGGCCTCCTTCGGTCGATGTCGACCATGGATGTACATCGCAATCGCATGAATGTTCATGTTCTACAGCTTTTGGAACGACTAAACAATCCGATTCGGGAGGAACAATCTCTCCCGCAGCGCTGGCAACGAAAGTCAGAACTCGGTTGCATTGCATCAGTAGCACGCCAGTGGCGTGATCTGCGTTCAACAGCCAAGAGCTGTATCTTTGTCATTATAGTAAGCTAAAATATTCACGAGTCTAGTTTTAAAATGTTCCGTAAATTTCGGTATAATCACTGAGAGATAAATCACCCCCATCGTTTGATTATATAGCATCCTTACCTCACCCGCGATTGACGTCTGGTAGATAATTCTCATAGCTGCATGCTGGCTTTTATTATAATTATTATTATTATTATTATTATTATTATTATTATTATTATTATTATTATTATTATTATTATTATTATTATCATCATCATCACACAAGTCTTTACAGATGATGTGCCAACAAGTATACCATGAAGAAGGTACATGATGAAAGAAAAAAGAGGGGGATTTTTTGTCTGTCTGTTTACACATGCCGTTTTTGATCTTTTTTGTCTTTTTTGAAATAAGGGAGGGAGAGGGTCATTGATAAACGGGAACACAAGCACGGCAGGATTCTCGCCACTGGTTCCTTTCTTTTGCCATCGCACTGAGTGTTATCAGCCACATATCTTCACAGTCCTTCGGACCCCACCCGGGTAAGCGCGATGTTCCCACGATGGCTAGTGGGGCTGTTAGACGCTTGAGGGTCTTCCGCCAGGTATTCCTTTGGCCGCCACGTCGACGTTTCCAATCAGGTCCAGCGAGAGCAAAAAGATCTAGGCGAGGAAGGCGTCGCTCATCCATACGGAAAACGTGCCCCAGCCATCGCAGCTGGCACATGGATATATGATCGGAGAGTGGCACAGAGCGATCGCCGAAAACTGCCCTCCTGACGTCAGCATTTTTGACTTTCTGTTGCCAGCTTAAACGAGCTATACTCCGCAGGCAGCGATGATCAAACGTCGATAATCGTTGACTATCAGCTTGTCGCAGCGTCCACGTCTCGCAGCCATACAGTAGAACTGCTCGTACGGTGGCCTGGTACACTCTGCCCTTCAAGCGCAATCCAACATCGCGTCGGCGCCACAGATACCGTAGCCCAGCGAAAGCATGGCGTGCTCTTGCAATCCGTGCTGTGATTTCAGCTTCGATATCGCCCCCAGTTGTGATGCAGCTCCCTAGGTAGGTGCATCTGTCAGTCACTTCCAGTTTATGGTTTTCGATCGTCAAATCAAGTGTTGGGTCTGTCCAATCCTGTAGGAACACTTTGCATTTTGACGGAGAGAATGTAATCCATACAGCGACAACTGATCAACGAGTAGATCCAAAGCGCTTTGTATGGCGCAAGCATCCTCTCCGAGGAGCGCAATGTCGTCAGCATAGTCCAGATCCATAACTCGTCGACCGGGGAGCAGGTCGATCCCACAATTCGGTAGCTGGGCTGTTGCTGTTGCATGACATCGTCAATCGCAAAGTTAAATAGGAATGGGGAGATCGGACATCCTTGACGAACCCCGCTGGAAATGGTAAACTGCTTGGATAAATCACCATAGGCTTGGACTCTGCCGGTGGTGTGGCAGTACAGCTTCTTGAGCAGGATTACGTACTTCGGTGGGACACCATGGCGAATGAGACAGTCCCAGAGAGCGGTTCTGTCAATGGAATCAAAGGCTGCTCGTATGTCAAGAAAGACTATAATTGTTGGACGTGCGTATTGGTAGCGTTGCTCCAAAATTTGGCGCAGCGTGAAGATTTGGTCCACACACCCGCGTCCTCCTCTGAAACCAGCCTGTTCTTCTCGATACTCTGCTTCTCGGTAGCTGTTAAGCCTGGTCAGGATGATTGATGCGAACAGTTTAGAGACCACCGGTATGAGACTGATACCCCTGTGATTACCGCACTCTTTCCTCGACCCTTTCTTGAATACTGGGACGATGGCTGCCGGTCCCCACGCGCTGGGTATGGTTTCCTCGTTCCAGATCTTTCCGAAGAGCACTGACAGTTCACTGCACAAAACGTCGACACCTTCAACAAATAGTTCGGCTGGTAGCTCGTCTAAACCAGGGGCTTTGCGTCGTTTAAGCTTCATTATGTGTGAGCGAATTTCGGCCTCTGTAGGTGGTTCCTGTGGGGCCGGCCACTGCGTGGTGGAGCTACTAGGCTGAGCAACAGAGAGTGGTCGCGGTTGATTGAATTGGCTAGCGAAATGTTCCCTCCAGCGGTCCATTCGCCTTTCTCTGTTGGTAATCAACGACCCATCTGCTTCCGTGATGAGTTCGCTCACGCTGGGCATTCGGGGTCCCGTTGAGCGTATAAGCTGGAACAATTTGCGGGTGTTGCCAACTGCTTGGGCTGCTTCCATCTCGCTTGCCCGCTCTTCCCACCATGATTCTCGGTCCGTTTTGAGGCTGGTCTTTAACTGGTGGCGAATTTGCCTGCGCTGTTCATCATATCTTTCCCCCGGAGGTAAGGAACGCTGTTGGTCAATTAATTTGGCTGTAGCAGCAGATATCCAGTTGGAACCTGTTCGCTTGGATGTTCCACAGCTTTCCAGACCAGCATGATACATTGCGCTTTGGATTTGAGCCCAATGCTCCTCAATATTATCGGGATGGGGTCCGAGTGCATTAGATAGGGCCGTTAGATAGTTCTCTGCCACTGATCTATCTGATAGTTTAAGCGTATCCTGCCTCGTGATATTTTTCTTACGCGATCCGCTGAAACGCATAGTTAAGTTTGCACAGACTAACGCGTGGTCTGATGATAGGCAGGTCGACCAATATGATCTGCAGTCTTGCACACTGGAACGCCATCGATAACTGATCGCAATGTGATCAATTTGTGTCCAGAGTCCTGTTGAGGGGATCTCCATGTTGCTGACCGTTGTTTGGAATGTCGGAAGTTGACGCTGCTGAGAAATAGGCGGTGCTCAGCACATAGACTCAACAGGCGTTCACCGTTGTCTGATCGGACGCAATCGAGACCATATGGACCACCGAGGTGTCGTTCACTTTGTGAGAGGCGGCCAACTCGGGCATTAAGATCGCCAGCCAGGATGAAAATATCCGACTTTCTTGCTTTACGCAGTAATTCGTCTAGACTTCGGTAGAATTCGTCTTTCGCTAAATCAGCACTGCAGTCAGTGGGGGCGTAGGCTGCGATGACGAAAAGTGCACGAGTGTTCTGCCGGTGTTGACTGATTTTGCATGAGCCACCAAGTCGGACGGCGCACAAACGGCTATTGACAGGTAACCAGTCAATCAAGGCTGCCTCGGCGCGTGAGCTCAGGGCAATACCAACTCCTGCAAGTCCCGCTGCCTGGGCCTCTTCATCACCAGATACACGCAAACGAAACTTGACGCCGGTATTATTCGGTGAGCTTAGGTTTATCACATTACTAGAGTCGTGTAAGCGCGTTTCTGATAGGCAGCAGATGTCTACTCCCATCGTTTCTAGTGTACGAGCTAATCCAGCCTGTTATCCTGTTTGTCTCAAGGTCCTGACGTTGAATGCAGCTAGCTTGAAGGGCATACGGGGTTTCAAGAAGTGAGCAATCTGGCTTGGCTGTTCTGTGTTTGGCGAGCTTGAAGGAGCATCTTGACGAGATTCATTGCTTGTGTGTAATGAGGGGCGTGGGATATAAGGATCGGCATCTGATGTAATGTAGCGAACGTAATTTTGACAGCAAGTTGTGGTTAAAGTAGATTCCATGGTTCTTGTTGTAGGCGACATACTACCGGGTTGCCAAGGCGGAAGTAGGGGGTTAGCTTAGGGGACCCCACCCGGAGCCTTTGACTCAAAAGTCTTCCCGCAAGGCGGCAGAGATTTTTCCTCAGGGTTCACTCCCGAAGCCTTTCCCGCAATCGGGTATGCCGCAAGGCAGCGGAGGTTTGGAATCAGGGTTTTCCTTCCCTTAGATGGACTGCCCTCTCAGGCTAACGAGCTCCATCTGCCCGGAGCAAACTGGTTTTGAGGCGCCAATAACCCGCCTTCGCCCTTTCTCCTGTCAGTAGAAGCAGTTCCGCCGCGTGCAGGCCAGGAGCTGGGCTTTGGTTGTCAGAGGCTGTTTGAGACGCACGCCTTATAGGAGCATTTTATAGACAGTGGGAGCTCATCCCCACTGCCACCCCCGGCTGTGATAACCTTGGAACCATGCTGGCTTTATAAGGTATAGTGGCTATCAGTGGACCAATTTAACTCTTACAAATCTTAGAACTGAACCATGCTTATCAATAGCACTTTCCATACCATTTAAGCCAATAGAACATATTTTCCGGTCCAATACTTTATTATGCCTTATTTGAGCATACTTCAGGTACTTTAGACCTACCCGTCCATGAACGCTAACGCTGCCGTTTGGTGCGAATATCTTGGCGAGGCACAACATGACTCAATTTGAATGTGGTGAAATGGGGGCTGCTGCCGAGATACAACAATTTCACATTCGGGAATTGTTCATATTCTCCTAGGGCAATGTTCTACTTTTCTTAACCCAAAGCAGTCAATGACTGCTACTTGTGCCCGATTCTAGATCTGTGATTTCATACAGGTTTTTCATCCCGCATTCCAAGGAAACTATATACCATTGCGGGTGTATTCATAACGATTTTAGAACAATCTTCAGCAAGATACACATTTCTCAGATAACGTTTTATTACGTAAAAATCACTTGTTCAAACATGTAGCTTGCTTCACCGATTGTACCACTAAAGCACATGAATAGAGCATACGTTGCATCATTTCATGCTGTTTGTACACAATTAGTATTTCATCCACGAACGAATATCCCACAACCGCGGTACATACAACCATCATGCATGCTGTTTCAGCTGCCTTTTTGTGATTCAAGCACGTGACCAATGAAGAACGATTGTCATTTTAAGCTGCATTCCAAACTTGTTTCTCAACCTCCGTGATTCCCTCTGCTTAATTTTGTCTTGATTTCAATACTTTTCCGTTGCCTTATTTCAGGGCGCTTTTACAAAACGCATCCTGGCATGTACAAGCTCATCTGTCAAGAAACAAGTCTTGGATATTTTCAAGAGTAAGTTGTCTGATTTCGTCTGCTTTCTGTATGCAACAGGCTGATATAATCTACACCGATTATATTTTACCTTACGTGGGTTTCTTGGCTTCAGGTCGACACAGTATGGCATGTGCTATTCTAAGGCTGATTCAATTCAATCAAGCCTTCCTTGGGCAACCTGACTGTATCTAAGCCCACGTGCAGTCTCTGGCTGTGCGGCACTTCGCCTGGATCAGGCTTGCGCTTTCATACATACATACCTTGGTTTACACTTTCTTAGTCAGCGAGGGATAATGCATCATAGACAGCATTCAGTTTGGCAACATCGATAGGTTGACAACCGAGCTTGATGCTGTCTATGAGAGATCGCATATGCATCTATTCATAATTGCTCACAATTCTTAAGCCGGATGGCTATCCACGCTTTACACCATAATCAGACTTAAGCAATTACGTTGTTTTGGTGTCTACTATCTGCCTCGTTGTCTCCGCAACTCGCAATTTAGGGTCCTGGCAGTCTTGTACCACAGTCCCACCTCACACAAAATCTCGTGCTCTTTTTATTGACGGATTGTTGATTTCTGCATTCGTCCATTTTCAGTGCGTCATTGTCTAATTTTGATTGATCTTTGTAACGCGAAGATGACACCGTGCATTAGTGATTACCATTGACGATGAGCTGTATGCGAGTATACACGGCAACCTCACTGGCTTGCACTGATGTGCAATCGTGCAGTATTTCTGTGCTGTACGGCTAACATCGTGCTAAATTAATTGGCCAACGGTAGTGAGCTGCATGCTGAAACACGCTGTAGTCTCATTACCATTTCATTTCATTTCTATTTCCCCCTCCTATCTGTCTAGGCCTGGGCAACCTGACAGTATCTTAGCCCACGTGCAGTCTCTGACTGTGCGGCACTTTGCCTGGATCAGGCTTGTGCTTTCATACATACATACATACATACATACATTTCACTGGCAATAACCTTTCTAAGCTATTTCAAAAAGGTCTGTGCAGCCTGGCGGTATCCTTGCTCACATGTAGATTACGACAATGCTGCACTCGATTTGCCCCGGGGATTCATCATACTATTTGTCCCGGATGCCAGCCCACTATTGATTGAATTTCAATTTACATTTTACAACGCTGTTTGCTGATTCTTTCTTTTCGCGTTTAAAGTGAGCATGCTTCCAGTAACTATCATTTCAGCGCTATATCTGTCTTGCTCCGGGTCAAAGGTCACTACTTAACCCGCCGGACCTGCATTTGACTCTGCTATTCTCATTGTAACCAGGCCTAAACAGATGTGTAAGAACGCATTCATGGTAGTGAAACTGCAGCTCATTATTTGAAATATTTAATTTAGCTTGCTGACATAATTATGCCCATCAATGTCTATTACTCTTAGCGCATTATCTCTGGTGCTTGTAACTCGCAATTATTAAATCCATTTCCAATATGTTCAATTTTGTATTGTTACCATCCGCTTTTAATTTCCACGTTCGTTTCATTCTCGGTGATTGTATACCGAGGCGCTATTTGTTTTCGCAGTTATCCAGTCATTCATGGGCGATCATAAAGCACGACTCAGCTTGCCTGATTACGGGTCTATCATTATTCACCGGGCGCTGAATTCGGTCTCTGTGCGGGATGAACTATTCGCACAGCTCTGCAAACAAACCACCAACAATACAAACATGTGAGTTGCCGAATATGCAACATTACCGTTGGTTTATTGGATGTACGCGAAACATTTCACGCTGCTAGTTGATGTGTCTGATTGAAATGCATACGAGTGCGATAATGACAGTGAGATTACAGAGAGTTCATTTCGGGTAGGAATCGTTTGAACGCGTTTTTGCTTATTCGCACAATTTCAGTTGATGTTTTATTGGTTTGGAGCAAGTGGTTGAGACCAGCCGTACTCATTTGAGCTTTTTGTGATTTCTTTACTCCTGAGTGAAATCGCAAGCCTGACTCAGGCACAGTAACGCACGTCGGCTGTCAGGTTGCCGCACAGTCAGAGACTGCACGTGGACTAAGATACTGTCAGGTTGCCCAGGCCTAGACAGATATGAGGAGGGAAATAGAAATGGTAGTGAGACTCCAGCGTGTTTCTGCATGCAGCTCACTCCCGGTAGCCAATCAATTTAGCACGATGTTAGGTGCACAGCACATAATTACTGCACGATTGCACATCCGTGCAGAAATTGCTTTTATGCGAGCTCACTGTCAACCTTTTGTACAGCTTTGTTTGACTAGATGACCTGATTTGTTTATCGAGAAGTTGAAGTGTAGTGCTCTTGGTCCTTAGCCTTGTAAATTCTTGAATAAGCGATAAACAATTTTGTTCACAGTGATCTGATTGGAGCTTTATGGTGCACGGATGTTCAATCCTGCAGTACTTATGTGCTGTGAGGCTAACACCGTGCTAAATTGATTGGCCAGAGGTAGTGAGCTGCATGCTGAAACAGGCTGGAGTCTCACTACCATTTCCTGTTTTTTCCTGTTCTTTTTCCTTCCTCATATCTGTCTAGGCCTGGGCAACCTGACAGTATCGTAGCCCACGTGCAGTCTCTGACTGTGCGGCACTTTGCCTTGATCAGGCTTGTGCTTTCATACCATATCATGGTGTTTTTACCCGGGCTTTATTAATAACCATCCGAATAGTTGAGTGACATTTTTGCTTCATTGGCGCTTATCCTTTATTGGTGCATAAGTTACTTTCGATTGATGTTAATTTTGTCAGAAGCTGCCTTTTAAATGCTTTCGTTCAACTCTCGAAAGAGATAGGTTGAGGTTAAGGAATGCGCGACTGATCGCTCTCCACGTTTAATAATTTTCAATATAGTAGTTGTGAAATCTAATGCTGATCCAAGGCTCATTTACTGTAAGTAATCCTGACACCCTTCTGCAAAATTAAACATGCGTGCAACTTGAACTGTTTGGCGTCCATTTTTCCGAGCTGTTTTCAAATGGTAATAAACTGGTAAGGTTCCAAGGTTGTCACAGCCGGGGGTAGGTAGGTATGAAAGCACAAGCCTGATCCAGGCAAAGTGCCGCACAGTCAGAGACTGCACGTGGGCTAAGATACTGTCAGGTTGCCCATGCCTAGACAGATATAAGGGGGAAATAGAAATAGAAAACGAATATAATAAAAATGGAATAATTGAACAGTGACGTGAGGCATGCGGATCCTGATCATACTGTCCCTACCGAATGAGTGCCCACACTTAACTTTAGTAATAAATGGGCATAGCATAGCTTAACATAGCTATATTGTAAGATATATGTAACATACTACACAATATATATATGATGAATTTCTTTTTAAGTATTTTGAGACAGACTCGTGACCGAATATCTAAATCAAAAGCGATTAATCTGTAAACTTTCATGCAAAATGAAGCGGGATGAAAAGCCAGTATGAAATCACAGATCTAGAATCGGGCACAGGTAGCAGTCATTGACTGCTTTGGGTTAAGAAAAGTAGAACATTCCACTTGGGGAATATGAACAATTCCCGAATGTGAAATTGTTGTATCTCGGCAGCAGCCCCCATTTCACCACATTCAAATTGAGTCATGTTGTGCCTCGCAAGATATTCGCACCAAACGGCAGCGTTAGCGTTCATGGACGGGTATGTCTAAAGTACCCGAAGTATGCTCAAATAAGGCATATTAAAGTATTGGACCGGAAAATATGTTCTATTGGCTTAAATGGTATGGAAAGTGCTATTGATAAGCATGGTTCAGTTCTAAGATTTGTAAGAGTTAAATTGGTCCACTGATAGCCACTATACCTTATAAAACCAGCATGGTTCCAAGGTTGTCACAGCCGGGGGTGGCAGTGGGGATGAGCTCCCACTGTCTATAAAATGCTGCCATAAGGCGTGCGTCTCAAACAGCCTCTGACAACCAAAGCCCAGCTCCTGGCCTGCACGCGGCGGAACTGCTTCTACTGACAGGAGAAAGGGCGAAGGCGGGTGATTGGCGCCTCAAAACCAGTTTGCTCCGGGCAGATGGAGCTCGTCAACCTGGGAGGGCAGTCCATCTAAGGGAAGGAAAACCCTGATTCCAAACCTCCGCTGCCTTGCGGCATACCCGATTGCGGGAAAGGCTTCGGGAGTGAACCCTGAGGAAAAATCCCTGCTGCCTTGCAAGATGCACCTGGTCGTGCGAATGCTAGAGAGACGTACTCGAAAAATCGCCGAGGCACTTCAAGAGAGGCACAAGGACCCTCAAAATTGTCACCGGCTATCGCGAAGGAAAAATACCGCTGCCTCGCGGGAAGACTTTTGAGTGAAAGGCTCCGGGCGGGGTCCCCTAAGCTAACCCCCTACTTCGGCCTTGGCAACCGGGTAGTATGTCGCCTTCTTCCTCATATCTGTCTAGGCCTGGGCAACCTGACAGTATCTTAGCCCACGTGCAGTCTGTGACTGTGCGGCACTTTGCCTGGATCAGGCTTGTGCTTTCATACAATACCATACTTGTTGGCACATCGTCTGTAAAGACTTGTGTAATATTAATAATAATAATAAACTGGTAATTGCCATTAAAATAAAAGTGATACTGTATATTGTAGTGCTCATATCCCCATCCCTTACACATCAGTACCGGTATCTGGCTGTTTGCCATCATCAGGTGAAGGCAGTAAGATCAGGTTCAGTGAGCCTTACAACAGTGGTAAAGTGGTAAACAAAGTTAAACTTGTATGCCACTGTTATATAGGGTTCGTACAACGAACTACGATGTTCAGACACAGAATCACATAGTGATTCGTGGTCAAGCACTCAAGGCGCTTATGGATGACCAAAGTGATGTGTTGCTCACATCCCCATCCCTTACACACCAGTACCGGTATCTGGCTGTTTGCCGTCATCAGGTGAAGGCTGTAAAATCAGATTCAGTAAACCTTGAAACAGCGGTAAAATGGTAAACAAAGTTATACTTGTATGCCACTGTTACATAGGGTTCTTATAAAGAACTACGATGTGTAATGGGTGGATATATGAGCATCCGTGCTTACTCTTTAGAGCGCATTGTTTTGCTTTTTACTCTTACGCCTAGTTTGACTACCTTTCATATTCCCTATAATCTCTCTTGTAATGACTAGCTAATTTCTTATTCGCTTTCACTTTTAGAAAAAGCTTAACAAATGGCTGGGCCTTGCTGTGTGTCTGCCTATACTACTTCCCTCCCAACAATAGTTCATTCCGTGACTCCCTCCGAGGTTATTTGGATTTTCGCGCAAAAGTTGCAACCGACACCTCGTTGCTTAGCCACAAACATTTAGTCAAGCGTGCTGATCAGACCATCGCGGACACATCCTCGACCATCACCGAAGTGTTCGCTTCGAGTGGTTCAGCATCAAGCCTGGACAAAGACACCCCTGTGGATAAGATTAAACCTGACCCCAACCCATACAATGTACCGCCGGTGGTTTTGCCGGTTGATTTGACCTTGGGCACATGTGACCGACCAACGGTGGCGCATTTCGCTCGAGTCGCTCCAAGGTGGTTCGCGCGAGCGGTGAACATCGGAGTGCGCAAGTTTCCAGACCCTCCATCTCTACACGAAATTTGCCACGTCAAGGTTAGTCATCGTTTTTTGCTGTTTACATTTTCAAGTGTATTACAATCATCGATCGATATGTTGTTCAATTGCGTTTTCGCTTGAATATCTCTGAACAACAAGCTTTGTGTGATGTTGTGTTTTGGTCTTACTAAGGTATGGTATGGTAAGAAAGCACAAGCCTGATCCAGGCAAAGTGCCGCACAGTCAGAGACTGCATGTGGGCGATATTACTATCAGGTTACCCAGGTCCTTAGAGTCTGTTCTTAGAGCTTGTTGTTTTATCTCGAAACACTCCTTTTATCTGCATTAGTGCAGACTGTTTTGCTCTCGTTGGATCCATTCTGCATTGCCTACCCTCGGAACCTCGCTAATGTTGTAATTGATAATGAGCCACAACCGACAACGCTCATTTCTTGCTGTCATTTTTCTTTATTTACGAAAAGCAACTTGGCGGTTTCTGGGCATGCAGCTTCTAAGTCCAATTTGGAAATTAAATGCACTTAACCAGATGTATTATGCCATTCTTTGCAAAATATTTTTCGCTTCAAAGTTATGAATGACTTGGCAAATATAAAACCGAGTGGGCTTATCTCATAGGATCCTTGGTCATTATTATATATATATGACTGTGGCGACACTTGCCTGGCTCATGCTTTGTGCTTTTTTACATACACTATATATAGATGCATATATATATATATGTATATATGTATGTATGTGTGTATGTATGATCGCGTGTATGCATGTACGTATGAAATAACAAGCCTAAATCCGGGTAAAATACCGCACAGTTATAGCGTGTACGTGGGTTAAGTTACTGTCAGGTTGCCGTGGCCTAGACAAATTTAACAAATAAAACTTGTAATAACACTCCGACGTGTTTCCGCATGCAACTCCATACCCGTCGCAAACCAGCATCACAGAAGTACTGCATGGTGGCACATCTGTGTGGTTTGGGTTTGGATCAGGATATCGAAACTGCGGGTGATTCAACGGTGACCGGTCACTTAATCGCCAGACACTTAATCACCGACATTTAACCCCTAGACATTTAATCACCAAGTCACTTCATCCCCAGTCAATTTACCTTCAGTCACTCAATCCCCAGGGTAGGTATTTAAGATAAGAAGTTATTTAAATGTGTGCAATGACTATTGAATATGGTACAAGTAACAAAGGTCGAAATTTTTTTAGAAATAAATGCAATCCCCTCTGCCTCACGGATTTCAGTCACATCTAGTCTGTCATTAGGCACTTTAATGGCATTACCTCAAAAAGTGCTATCTCGCGGACACTCAACAGGCATCAAAACAGTATAAGAAGGAAAGACCCAACATGCACTTTCCCGTACTGACGCCATGTTTGATGTTACAAATATATATATATAGACATTTCTTGCCGTATGATTCTAAAGACCATAGTGTCGATGCAAGATTTTTTAGCTTCGGTGATCGAAGCCTGGTTGATGCATTGTCTCTTAGCAAGATGTGGTTTGCTGAAAACAAAACAGCAATTACATATAATAAGTTGCTTAGTGTGTTGCGAGATATGGCGCCGAATGCAGCACCAGATGTGATTTTAACTGACTTTGAAAGTGCAGCTATGAATGTATTTCGCTCAAACTTCCCATCCGCAAGAGTGACTGAATGTTATTTTCATCTATGCCAAGCCATGCAACGAAAAATATTTGAACTAGAATTGAAAGCAGATTATGAGGCAATTCAGCGATACTCAACTACGGAAAGATAGACGTTTTAAAATCAGTTGCATATCTCTCCTGCTAAATAAATTCTTTTGAACGTATTCTGCATTCTTCAGAAGTTATCAAACTGGGAATTAATTGACTGGGGATGAAGTGTCTGACGATTAAGTGTCGGTAAACCGATTCAACAGTGTCTGATTTTGTTCATCACGTCGTTCAATCTTCGCATCTGACTCGTAAATCATCCATTCATCCATCAACATTAATTCACTGATAATTATTTTCTAATTTCTCTTCCGTTATTCTGCTTCAAAAGTACGTTGGTCTTTCTCCTATAAGTGACCCACGGTGGGATGGTGGTTTGTGAACTGAGATACTACTAGGTCGCCTGTGCGTGGGGTGAATGTGACACCTTCAACAAGCGCTAACTTATTTCATATCGGTGTGCTTGTTATTTTATCATTCATCTGAATCGCTTAGTTATATATTTGTTCTTTGCCCGTCGTACATGACTGATTGCGTTTCTATGTTTCGGTGGTAATCATAATCACCTCATCTCATTTGATTGTGTGACGTTTCCTTGTCAATAAAGGTGGTATTGATCTATTTGGTCTACTCTTGAGCAAGGTGATGTACCAATTTTACCTGACCCTTGTGTATATGTTCCTTTTTAAAACTTGCTTTGTTCATCCGTCATCCTACACCCGTTTTCCTGAACTGTTTTTGTGTCTAGGTATTAACGAAACAAGCTCGTTTAACAACCAACCCAGTACATTATATATCTGTCTTTTAACGAATGTCCCTTCATTGTCTTCTGATGTTTACGTTTCCTTTCCTTCTAGGACTTCGTTCTCAAACCCAATGTGTTCGGTAGCACGCTGGAAGAAATTATGCGCATTCAAGCAACTCGTTTTCCAAATCTGAAGTTACCTTGGATTCAAATATTCCTCACTGAAGAATTGCTTCGCATGAACGGTGCAACAACCGAGGGTGTTTTCAGGTTAGTTTGTCTTCTTCTTCTTCATCGAACGTACGATTTCTCAAGTTTACACTAGACCTATTCTCTCTCTGCATACCGATTCGCTTGTTTTTTTCTTTAGGTTATCGAGTGACTTGGACATGCTGACTGAAGTACGGTGTCAACTGGAAAAGCTTTTCGAAGTTTTCAGGGTTGTTTGTAACAATTCGTCAAATGCCGGTTCGGCCTCTTCGTTTGTCAGTCCGTCAATTGCCGATCGCTTTTTGATTTTGAGACCACCTCCATCAGGCTGGATTCCGTTTTGCAATCATTCTGGCACGACACCCTCCGCTGATTCCAGTCCGGTTTCACCTGCCTGGTTTCCGGATGCGAGCTTGCTCACTGGCGAATACTCATGGCCACTTATCCCTACACCGTTGACCTCCTCGCCGACGGAGTTCATACTTTTGACGCCGTCCGCTCAATGGCCTCGTAATCTGCGCATGATGTCAAATGCTAGCAATTTCGCCTTCACCGAAGAACAAGTTGACGCCCATCTGGCTGCTGCTTTGTTGAAACTGTGGCTTCGTGAACTGGCCCATCCTCTCATTCCAGATTGGCTTCAGCCTGAGTGTGTAAAAGCTGCTCAAGGTGTTCAGATTATTGACAGCTATACGGATAAGGAGATTACCGAGAATTTAATGGATCAAGTGATAAGCTGCTGTCGATTGATACGTAAAATCGCTCCCCTACCAAGGCGTTCACTGTTGTATCTTATTCTTTTATTACAGGCAAGTTTCAAGAATGCGTTTCTTTTTGTTCTCGTTCGCTCTACTATTTTTATTTCTCGCAGATACCTTTAGGGTCCATATCGCAAATTTGGATTAGCACTAAGCGATGCAGTTCCTACGATTTCATCAACTAAACAGTGTGTTAGGCTATCGGAGTTATTTTCGTGACTATTGTTTTCAGATCAGTTTAACATAAATTGATCGATTTAGTTCCCTTTACACGCCAACTAACACTTCTAAAGTTTGGCTCCTTTAGTTTCTTTTGAAGTCTGTTGTTTCACGAACGTTTAAACGGAAATGATTTGCTACATTATTCTTTACATTCATGTAACGTTTTGCATGTTTGATGACATCAAGTTTTGGGCCTGAAGCTTCTGCTGTGCGTTGTTTACATGGTTTTGTTTCATGGGAACCAGAACCCTGTCGGTTGCGTCCGTTTATTTCTAACGTGAAATGATCACGATGTTCTCTCTCTGTGTTTTTCGCGTGTCCGTTTCTTGATTTGATCATTCTCTCGAGGCTGGAACAGCTCATATCTAGCTGGTCGCATAATATCAATCACCTGTTATGCTCGCACTGTTGGCGCATACATTGTGTTTAGTAAGCAAATAATTATCCGTAGGGTACAATTAATGGATTTTCACGGGTGTGCAATCTTGTGTGCTGTGCGGCTAACCGTGCTAAATTGATTGACCATCGGTAGTGAGCTGCATACTGAAACAGGCTGGAGTCTCACTACCATTTCTATTTTCTTTCTCATATCTGTCTAGGCCCGGGCAACCTGACAGTATCTTAGCCCACGTGCAGTCTTTGACTGTACAGCACTTTGGTGAATCAGGCTTGTACTTTCATAATACATTATCTGATGTGTCTCTCCGTATGTGAACTGTGCCTGTTATTCGTTCGCGATTGATTCAGCAAGCTCTATTGTGTGTGCGTTTAGATCACGAAATGCTTGACATGGAATCGGTAGGAATCACTCACTGTGACGTTCGCTGACGATGCATTCAAATCGAACCGTCGTCGCTTGTTAATCGTTAATCATAAACGCCATCATTATTCTAGCTTTCTTAAATCGTCCAACATTTTGTGTTATACTTGTACTTAACATCTGCCGAAGCACATCAAATTACGCGAAACATTTCGAGACCATTTTGTTTTCCCTCGTGAGTGCTTCTAATAATTACAACCATGCCCATTTTTCTCTTGAGGTCTCTCGTTTCGTTTTTATCGATAGCAACGCAGTGAAGTCTCAATCGCACCATCAATGGTGCGCTGCGGTGATTCACCTACTGCTTAATTTGACGGGTTGCTAGGTGGTAAACATGGGCACAATAAGCGATGTGTTGCTCACATACCCCGAACTTACACTCCACAATAAATTACCGGCCACTTTTCAACGCTTACCCTCCCAATTTACCCAATGCAAACATGTGCTGCCATTGATCAATGTGTGTTCAATCGCGTGTGTGGACGTGTGATTGAACAGGTTGGCCGTATCAACCTCATCTAGCAGTGGTTCACCATTTCTACACTGTTTCAAGGTATGCAGACCCTGCTCCTACTGTCCCTAGCTGATGAGGGCAAACAGCACAAAGCCGGTCGTGGTGTTCTATGTGTGTGTAATCAAATACAAACATGGTGTTGTTGAGGTTATAATGGCGGTACGTAATCTGACACAACGGCAACCAACCTTCCGGCGTGCTGTTATGAGGCTTTTCGATCTAGTCAATGGTGACGATGCAGTTCTCCTCTTCATTCAAGCTAATTTGGAACCCATGTTCTATTGCACCATTGCGCTTATTTACCTTCGGAATGCATGGCATAAATCCAGCACAACTTTTCACAGTGAGGAATTTTACATTAGCAGGCATTTTCGTTCCAGTTTTTTAGTGTATTTGTTTCCCGTAATCTTGGGTATTCTTAATCAAACAAATTTCATGCCTGTTCATACCCATGTCATTTGTAATCTACTCCGGATTTTCCATGGGCGGTACTCTTCATGCTGAGACAATAAGCTTAGGTTCGATGAACCTATATATATATATATATATATATTATATATATATATATATAGATATATATATATATATATATATATGCACAATCTGATACAGATATGGTGCCGTTCTTCGATGAACCTAGAAATTTCGTTAATACGATGAACAAAATTACACTTTTTAGCCACTTTTTGATAAGATCAACAAGCCGAACTTCGATTATTCACAGTTTCAACCAGTGTTTTGTGCTCACATTCCATATACTTACATTCTGTCACGGAATCGTTGCTGTCGGCACTCTACAGGCCGTGATAATGAGATTATGATTAGTCCATCTTGAAACCACGAATAGATCGTAAATCGTTTGAGCCTTAGGGCCGCTGTAGGCTAGGTTTGGTGTAACCAACCATAACTTTCATAAACGATATTTGTTAATATACTCATCACGGTTGCTCGGACCTATCGTTCCAAGTCACGAACATTCTGAATTTCTCATCTGACAGATCGCTTGATTAGTGTGTTGGTATAGTATCGGTTCTATACGTTATCTATGTGGCGATAATCTAGCCTAACGCTATATTCTCCTGTTATCCAATCAGCACCTTGTCAAACCGGAATATTCCTCGTTATCCTTGATGAATCCCCGAAATCTGGCAACCGTTATTACCCCGAATCTAATGAGGTCTACCATGATGGACCCGCAAAAAATGTTGGAATACATACGACCCCAAACGCTTTTCGTACGTCTACTGATCTCGTACTTGGACATTAACGAAGAAATTCAAGTGTTGCTTGCCGATGAACAAGAGGAACTAGCGAGATGTGGTTGACCTCGATGAGTCTTTCAGCAAACAGGTCTCATGCTCGCGGGACGCGAGCCAAAATCAAACTTTCTCCGCCCTGTCTGTGATTGTTCCGGAATGGTTAGATGTCATTGATCATACAGGACCGTTGCTGACCACGAGCAGCTGCGCCATTCATTGTGAATTCATTTTTTGTTGACCAAAGTAATGTTGCATTTTCATGCTTGCATATTTGTCTGTACATTCGCATCCTTTTTGCCCACGAACCGTCCATTTTTGATGTTTTTTATTTGCGGGTGTTTTTTTATCATTTGTAATTGGCACGGCATATTCACAGTACGTATGTATTTTTTCTCCGCATTGTTACAATCAAGCTTTTCTGGTTGCTATCTCAAATGTTCTTTTCATGCTTGTCGACAATCGGCTTTTACCAGCTTGTAGATTCAAGTCTGGTAAAAAATATTCTTTCTTTTTTCTCACATTATATCGATCACTTCGAGATATTACTGGTTTTACACGCTTTCGATTGATGCACATTGGTCGGAATTATTCAATATATCAATAAAGCTAGAATATAGAAATAGAAATTTCTATTTCTATTCCCCCCTCATATCTGTCTAGGCCTGGGCAACCTGACAGTATCTTAGCCCACGTACAGTCTCTGACTGTGCGGCACTTTGCCTGGATCAGGCTTGTGCTTTCATACATACATACATAAAGGTAGAATATCCGTTCGTGGAGGTAGCCCACAGCAGTGAATTAACTAATCGGTACACCAAACCTGGTGTTTTGTTTACTTTCGTTGCCTCTTGGGTTTGCTTCAAAGCAACAGTATTTGTCATATTTTGGTTATACACCCGTTTATGAAAACGTGTGATAATCTGGCACTTGGCCGAGGCTAAACCATCATTCTTAGCTGGTTTCTCACATATTTTGTTCGCTTGAATATTGTCACTCCCTGTTTTTCTTCACACTATGAGTCGTTTGGCCAATCCACTTTTGGTTAAGCCTTGACTCTTCTGTTCAACATACTGGCCAGTGGTGCATAGTCTTCTTTCTATTCGTTCCGCTTGGTTTGCTGCTTTCATTTTTAGCACAGCGCATTCCATCGTTGGGGTCACAAGACCTGTGAAGCTGACTAACGGGTGACCTTGTCTGTGCTCATCGCATTCTTGCTCACGATTAGAATATGGGTTTTTTTCGGTTTTTGTGCGTGCTTCAGATTTTATTTTCCACATGAAACGTGAATGCTCTCGAAATATCTTCTTTTGCTAGCGTTCAATACACTTGGCTAATTTGAGAATAAATTTGAAAAAATCCGCTACTACAGTTATGAGCATGTTTGTTTGAGTATGAGTTATGCTCAACTTACAATTATTTGACTAATCGATAAACGCCAGAGTAATCCACTAGCTGTCTTATTTAATGAACGGCAAATTATTACCGCATAAACTGCTTCGGGTTAGAGCGTGTGTATATACTAATGCTGGAGATTGATTTGCTTAGGATATTTTGATTCACACATACGGAAATATAATATGGGTATATTGTGACGTAACGCTAATCTTCATACTGAGCTCCAGTATACTTATGTAGTCAAAAACCTGACGTATGCGGTCGATAGGGTATCAGCCTGTTATATCTGTAAGGGTATTGCACTGGCCTGCCGTCAGTCAGAAAACACAACCGAACTCGAACTCGTGTATTGACCGAATGAATGAATATCACAATATCAGGGAGCGAGTGAATATCACAATGTTTGTACACTGAACAATAATCACAATATGCACTTAAAATCGATCGTGATTGATGGTTGATCGATAGTTCGTTCGCCGTCTATACAACACAGCCACAATGTAAAGAGTGTTGCTTTTAAAATGGATTCGACTTGATTGTTTGTGCCCTAGAAAAGCACCTGTGTAAAATGAAGTTTGTGGGCGAAAGGTGACGTCGGTATCCTAGTTGTTAGTACGTGATATCCAACGGGTGCACACCACCTTTCTGGCAACTCCCTGCTGCCTTGCAGGTCGCACTTGGTTGTGTAAAGGCTAGAAAAGCTGACTCGAACAAACACCGAGTGGTGCTGGTGACGCCGCCGAAGCCGACGCATCCTCCAGAGGAGATAGTCGCACATAAAAAGACATCCAATTGTGGAGTGTGTTAGCGATGATTGCAAATCACGTCTTTTCAATGGGATAGGCAGAACACCGCCCTCAGGCACAACACAAAAGCGCCGAAACGACCAACTGTGGTAATCGCAAACCCGTAATAATTCGGGTTTCGAAAGAATTGCATAAGGATGGTCGGAGCGACATCCGCGAAACTATGAGTGGACGGACAGCGTCAGTCACTATCGATTTATACGCAATTCGTCAAGTTCGGTCCAACGAGCCCAGTGTGGTGATGGCTTTAAGTGAATAGGTCGGCACGAAATGGATTGACAAATCAAATTTAGGTTACAACCGGTAGACACCTGCGAATGACAGTGCTGTGGTAACAGGATTCGTCTATAACAAGGTTATACTTGTATGCCAACTGTTATATAGGGTTCGTACAACGAACCACGATTTTCAGACACAGAATCACAAAGTGATTCTTGGTCAAGCACTCGAGGCGCTTATGGATGACCAAAGTAATGTGTTGCTCACATCCTCATCCCTAGTGGTGTGTAAGAGATGGGGATGTGAGCAACACATTACTTAGGATTCGTCTATGTTAGTGGGGCGTGTTTTATACCTTTGCATGTGCGTAATAATTGGTGTTCTCTTGTGATTTGGGATTCGTGGGTGAACTTGATTAGCGTTGAGAATGTTAACTCTGCGATGAGTCTGGATGCAATAAACGGTTATACGTGAAACGCTGACGTTAACGGTTAATATTGCGTCGAGTGTGCGAACTACGTAGTTGAAAATACAGAATGTCAGATAATTCAGCTGCAATGATTGATCAAGAAGTAATCGCTCCTGTGAACAGTTTCAATCGTTTATAGAATGCTTCTTAGTGCGATATGAGAACCCCAGAATAAAAACGTGAATCATTATGGGTTTTCGTCAGTGTGTGTAGAGGTTTATTCCATCACTCCCTCAGTTTGAAGGAGCATATTGCTCCGCCTACTCGGTCAAATGAGGCAGGAACACTCTCGCTAAACACTAGGATCAACACCCTGAAGGACTTTGTATCTGCCACCGTTTTGCATCGCCTAAACACTTCATCCAACGCAACAAAAAGTTGTCAGAAAGAAAGCAATATAAAATTTACACAGCTACTCCTAATGAGAAATTCCAAGCCTCCACATATATACAATCGAAAAAATCACTTGAGTTTAAATTCTGGGAGATGACTGATGTATTCCCTTGTGCAACCACTTGAACCAGTTCGTGGAGCCAAAAGGCGGAGAGCAATCACTAATCCTAAGTTTGCTTTTAATTTTCCAATGGAAACCGTGTATAATCGTCCTGCTCTATAATAAAGTGGTCCCGTTTTATGCTGCAGCAGAAGGGCATCCAATGATACAAAAATATCAGGAAGTTTGATTACGTTAGTTTAGGCAAACCACTCCATTTATTTGACGACAGCCATCTTGATCTTATCCATCCAAATTCACACTGTTTTATCATGTTACTTTATTTGAAGATACATAAAAAGCATCCTCAATCCCAGAAACAATGACAATGTTATTTTGTTTTACGAAGTTGATTACTGTGCACAATGCACAGTAGATTACCCATAAGGTTAACAAGAAGGCGCATTTATAAGAAGCAGTGTACGATGACATCGCTTGTGTTCAACATGTCAATACCAATCTAAAGCAGTGAACAAGAGCGTTTTTCTACATATTTGTAACAAACGTTAAGTTCAAAGCCGCGAAATATATCGCAAGGTCTAAAACTCAGCTAAAATCGTCAAATATCATTTTCAGTTTGATATTACACGAAACTTTATTTCTATTTTTCCACTCCTAAGTAGATAGTGCCTACGAAGCATGAGAAAGGATCGGAAGTAATAAGAGCATTGAAAACAGTGGCCTAAACGTAATCATGTTACGCATTTTATACACAACCACCGAATATGAACTACGTTCCGTCGATTTAAAGTTACAAGAGCTCTTCATAATCACTCCATTATTAGAAACGCGTTCCTGATAATACTAGTCAAAGGAGTGCACATCAATATTACGGGCGTTGATCTAGTTACAGTTCGAAAAAACAGGAATGGATTGTTTCATGTGGCCCATTTAAGGACAATAATCGAATTTTCATTTTTCTACCCTTCATGGTAAACGGTTTGGCGACATCGGCAAAGTCGGTACTAATCGTGATTCTGTGGAATTTTCGACGAAGCACAAGATGAAATAGAACGGTGTCAAGGTCCACTGCAACATAGATGTTTTGCCAGAAACTCACTTTTGGTGCCAACAATGAAGACTGAGTTTTGCTGTAATATTAAATGGTTTGCCTTACACAATTAAGCCTGTTCAATTCGCAAAAATGACTTTAGACCTAAATATTCATTTGCATGCTTTTCCGTCATTCACACCCCACGACCGGTTTCGTGCTGTTTGCACTCATCAGGTAGGGACAGTAAGATCAGGATCCGCATGCGCTTGACCTAGTTTCCGCTAAAATTCAATATTCAAGAATTTATGGAATAAAAAGCTCGTAGCTGTACAACACCATAAGAAAATAAATATATACAAAATTGAGACACTAGGACGATCAACGGTTTTGTATTTAGAAAAAATATGATATATTGTCACGGAATGATGGAAAAATATTCGTTAGGATAATGCTCGTATGAATTTGCTCAGTTTTCTAAACGGGATGTAGGGTTAAATTACTACTCATAAATATATTCAGTTTGTTCCTGAAAATCCTTTTAATAGATGATTGTACAACATCTGACGGTTGAGAGTTTAATAATAAACAAACGCACACCGAATAGAAGAACCGATGGCAGTTCCGGTGAGAATGTGGAATATCAAATGCCTTGGGTGAGTACGTGTTTTATGGCTTGACCGTAGGCGTAATAGATGCCTCAGAGGCATCTTTGAATTCATTATTTAACAAGTGAGAATTATATCCAATTGAACCCGCCAGCGAGATAGTGTATCGAAATTAGGATGCACCAGTCGATCCTCATATGGTAGGTTGCGGAGACAGCCAACCATTTTAGTTGCTCTGTGATAAATTCTCTCGAGCAGCTTGATATTCTTTTGTAGCCATCGTGTCCAAGCTTGCACTAAGTAATCTATCACTGGGATTCTAAATAATTTGAATACTTACAAGAATTTAAAAGAAACCATTACAGAAAGCTTGGCAAAGTGGGAAAATCTTCTAAATTCGCAATTCGAATCCTCTTAGTGGTACCTGCAGTAATGATAGACCAGTATGTTTTCCCTGACTTTAAGAAGCAAGGTCAACGAAAGATCTGACGCCTCGAAAATATCCACTCACGAGTACAGGCCACGGGAATTATAAAATAACCACATTTATTTCAGCCTACAAAATCATTCGCGCACAAAATCACCCTTGCTGACACTAATTACATCGCCTCTAGTTAGCTGTACAAATGTTTGTTCTTACTGGAATGATTTAGCGGAAAGCTTTGAAGTCTATCCTTAGAAAAACGTTTGAATAATAGTTTGTCATTAGGTTTGAGAGCCACAGTAAAACCCACTGCTTCCCGATTAGAAAAGGGAATGCATTTGTCTCATATGGAATATTGCAATGCTGTAGGAATCGGAATCCATAATACCAAGGGCCCTTTTCAACAACATCCGGTCGTTAATTTTAGTTCTTCCTGAAAATACGTTTAAACGAACCAAGTGACTGTTGCAAGAGTTTATTGGTTTCATTAGGCACAAAATGGAACTGCACTCTCAGCGTTTTCACCGACTTAACCCTCAAGCTCCTCGTACAGAACATGAAAACCCTGACAAATATCATTTTTGCAAACGGCTGCGCAACATTCGTTTGAGTTGATGCAGGGTTCTCCGAGTTTCTGACATATGGTACACTTGCTATGAGTACACAAAGTTCCCTGACAGCATCTCTCAGTCGGCAGCCATGAACAAGCACCGCCTTCCGGTACGCATGGAGGAAGATCTGAAATAGTAACATAGAATAATCATGAAAAAAGAACGTTTGTATTGAAACTGTGGGAGCAGTTTATTGGTAACTTTTCGATAAACATAAACGTGCTTGACCCCCAGTGTGCGCACCGAGTACGCAATCGAGCTAATCTGTAAGCAGATGTCATTCAAACCTGCCAAGACCAAAACAATCGAGGGATTATATGGCACGTAGGGGTGATGGTGGGTCAGTCGATATTGATCACGCCTCTCTATCTTAACGAGCGCAGGACCCACCATGGCCTGTGCAGTCCTCAAACAGCTTGCGATTGGCCAGGTGAATGAAATTAAAGCTTGATCTCTGTTCGAACTGACACAATTGGTTTGACGAAGCTTCTGGGTCAGAAGCGAAACGTTACCAATAAATTACTCTCACCGATTCATTACAAAGTTTCTTCTTCCATGATTATGATTCTCCGATCGGTCACGAACATTTTCCATAATGTAGCATTCGAAAAAATAATATAAACAGGACAGAACATCGTTTAATTAGCGGTCATTTACTCTAATGGTCATGATGTATCTTTTTAAATCAAGTGGAATTAAAGTTATTGAAGATTTGCATCTGAAAACTATTCCGTTTCACTAGTGAAAAATATGGTAAACTGGACTACTTTTCTTTTTATAGTAACGAAGTAAATTAAATTAGCGAATCGATCGCGTGGTACACCGGTGTTAAAATTAATGCGATTCGTTGATTCGAAAAAATAGATATTGATGTTAAAAGTCAGTCACGACCAGATTGTTTATCTGTCGAGATAATTATCTCTTTGATAATTTGAATTGGATTAGATAGAAAAGAACGCTCAGACAGTTAATTTAAATAAATTTCAATCTTATTCTCACTTATTCTTTTATTGCATCATTTCTTTTCGAATGTTAATCTTGATCAATTAATCTGTTTTATTTGTCTCAAAGATTTTTTACAAATTGCAATCATTGAACTTTTGACGTTGGTCGTAGACAATTAATAAGGTGTGTAATATCCTGGTGCTGCTATTGACCGTTTATTTTGTATCAATTTAAAGCAACACACACACGGAGCAGAATTTCTGAATATTTTAGAGGAAGCATGTTTCCAGAAATAAGTAAGTTCACGAATAGCTGTACAACCTACTAGCCAAATATATTTCACTCTATATACAGAAATGTGTTTCGGTTAACCGCTGCACTATACTTAAAAGTTGCTTTCGCTGATTTCTTTACTACACGAATGTCCAAAGTCGGTTAGTGGAGAAATGTATTCTTTAATTCTTAACGAATATTTGACAGAAACCGTTAAAACAGCTGTTTAGAGTTTAAGAACGTTTATTGTAAATTGTATTTACCGAGCCCTTCGATTTTATTTTTAACTGAACAAAATATCGTGAGTTAGTCTCTCTCCTTCGTATATCTATATATATATCATATATATACTATCTATAATCTATATCTATATCTAGATATATATCTCTATCTCTATATATATATATATCTATATATATATATCTATATAGATATATATATAACAGAAGTCGCCACTAAACTTATATTATATATACATATATATATGTAATATATATATATAGATATCTATATTTTGAATTCGTGATGGTGTTGTTGCCTCATCGAAACTATTAGACATTGTAAGTCGAGATATACAAGGTTCTTTCCCAGATATAATTCTAACTTTTATAAAAGAAAATAACACCTTAAACAATTAATCGTGGTAGTGATTACAGTCTACAGAAGAAAACTTGTTTCTACTTATCGGTGGTTTCGCCTAAGTGAAATTCTCTTTAACCCAAAGCGGTCAAAATTAGTTTTTCATTTAACAACTTTCTTGTTCGTATCATATCTGAAAAATACCTCGACCTTTGTGCCAGCAACAGTCTTAACAGCAGTATTTATTGAAAGATTTTTTTAGAAACTCGCAAGTGTGATGCTAGGTATTTTGTGACGCGCATTCTGGCAGCTTACGCAAAAGACCCTACCTATAACTACGGGTATATCAACAGGCTTCACAACAGATTACACGATCAATATGTCTCTCCAAGGATATCACTTTGTTTTAAACGCAGTATTACCCAGTACGCAAACTTCTACCTTAGCTCCGAAATTCGGCTTACGATAAGCAGCTAAACAGTTTGAGTCACATGAACCTTTCTTAAAGAAGAATTGTAAGTTATCCTATTGGTTATACAAAATTCTAATGATAAATTATATCCCACAAGTATAATTATTTCAACAACCAACTTCTGATGTCACGCAAAGTTACTTCAGCTCACTTGCATCGGCATGGGTATCACGAACCTGCAGTCACGATTTCTGTTCATGTCGCGTTTTGACTAGTGTAATTGCAAATCGGAGGAACTGAGTAGTGAACCAAGCATTGTGCGCATCTTTATTTACATACTGAGTGTATGTATGCCTTTCTATTGACCTCTTATTATATTCAACATCCCGGATGAACTACAATTCTGTGGTGATACATTTACCAAATTGCTTGCAATTAATATTAAAAGTTTGAAACTTGATAAAATATGAGTTCGAGTTCGATTACTGATCGAGTTGCTATTACTGACCAAGGCTGATAAAGATGAATTTAGGTGCTAAATTATCAATACTGATTCCAAATTGCTGGTTCCATTTAAAATAAATTGCCACTTTAGTTGTAATTTACCCGGCTGTATTTTCTTCTGAAACGAATGGTTGAGAGAACCTTAAACTATAGCTTGTTTCTGATTCAACTGCTTTATATTTTTCGTTTTAATTCCATGTATGCTCACCGATTAGAACTTATTATTACCATTCCCAGATGTATAATCCGAAAGATGGATGTGAATCAGGAATGCTGATTCATAAATACGTGGGTTTCGTTAAAAAAAACCTTCGTAAGGCCTTACATCGTCATTAATTAGCATTTTCAACGTGCGATTACCCGAATATGTTTGCTTTTACTATCAAATTTATCAAATAGCATCAAATCGATATCTTTTCTAAACAATAATTGACATGTTTATGTTCCAATATCTCTACACATTGATACTATTACATAATTTTCTTCGTTGCTATTGAGTTCAATATAACTACGTTTGTTACGACATCTAATTCGACATTATCAGGACGTTTCAAATTGTATGCACATTTTATACTTCGAACAATGTATGTTTTGTTGCTGTCCTTGTAATCGGAGCATATCATATCTGTCCAGAAAGTATGAACTTGTAATATTTTTCCATCAATATATTATCAGAAATTCGCTTTGATAGAACGATATTGTTCGCTGAAATTTAGTGTTCACGAATAAATTTCTTCATTTTCTTTTAAGTTACGCTTACATTATTCTATTCTTCACTAGAAGAACTTATTACATAGTTATAAATGTTCTAGAATTCAAATCCTTAAAATGAACGATCACTTAGATGTTTCCTTTCTCTCTATTTTCTAAAAGGCAAACTCGAGAGCTAAATATCGCTACAATTTCAGTCAGTTTTATTCAATTTCTACATTATGAACTGCCCAGTTTAAATAATACATGGAAATCTTGATTTAAAATCGCATTTGATCGCCGTAAAACGTTATGGTGTTTTCTGTACGCGGTTTTTGCGAATACAAATTTCCTGCAGATCGGAGTTGCTTTTCTCATCTCATTTGATACCCATGCTGCGTGCTTTGGAATTCTGACTGCTAGTTGAGGGAAGATCGCTTGCCCGATCTAAAAGAATTGATCCATATTTCAGCCGTACCTTTTTCTCGGATCTGCCACGGCTGTATCTGTAATAATACATTGACATCTGGACGGAATCTGTCAATTGACCATCCTGGGAGCATCGCTTTACAATTGGATTGAAGAATTATTGTGAGTGGTTACTTTTTCATTTCTAAATATATACTGAAATCTTCACATAGCCTTGACCACCACAACGTACACCCAAAAAACTAGAGCACGTTATATCTGAATCTAATTGATTATGGTACAATACTGAATGAATAAACGACCAAGTTTTATCACTCTTTTTCTTGCTCCAAATTTCCATCTTTTGCAGCCATTTCGAAACCTTCTTCGAAATTTACACAAGTGTCTGGGTAGCACAGTGCATTACAGCACTCGTTTGAATTCAAGCAAGATTCGCCAATTTCTTTGCATTTGGTGCACACATCGTTCAAACAATAGGTTCCCTCGCAGCAATAATCCTCTGGCAGCCAATGGCAAGGATTTCCTTCAGGTTGGCAGCTTTTATCTGAAGGCAAACGTTACACACCGTATCGAACCAATTATTTAACATATAGCCATTTTTATTCAACCACTTATATAAAATTCAGAAAACGAATTAATTCAAGTTGAATAAATATCACAAGAACTCGCCTTCAGGTGATCCCGGATAAGCAAGAAGGAAGATCAAAAATATGACTTTGTATCCAGCAAACATTGATCGCATTTCAATCTAGCCGCCCTTGTAATCGATCAGAATTTTCAAATTAGGTTCGGCGGCATTAATTGTAAATTTCTAAGTTTTCAGACGTCTTAACTATATCAATAATGACCCTCTTACTTACTTCCGGAGCAGAAACCTTTGAAACATTTAGATGCGACGCGTCTCTGCATAAACTTGACTAAGAAATCCTGGATTTCGGGGACCTGTAGTCTTTACCGATTTTGAGGCCAGATAGCAATGTTAAAAAGAGGTTTCTTACGTGCTCTGATCAAGAATAAACAGGAAAGCTGCATATCAAACTAAATTATTATGATCGGGAATCCCAAAGGATATACTTGATTAGTTACCTTCAAATAAAGATATCCAGATATTCGAGTTGTGCTATCTCCGCTTTAAGCACTGTAGCAGGACCAAACTGCAAGCTTCAGAACGCAAGATATTGTTATTTCAAAATCATCATATGAAGCTTTCCTTCACAGACAATTTTTTAGAATAAGTAGCAAAGTGACAACCGTTATTCGAAATGATACAACGACAACAATATTAAATTATTAGAAATACCCATGATACTGTATTAGCTTGTGAACAGAAATGCAAAATATTAATCCGGTGTTGTTCAGCGAAAGCTGCAACAAATAAATGTCCGAATTTCGAATACATTTTTACGTTGAGAGCTGTAAGAATACTTTCGGGGATAGCATTCCAAAGGTAACAGGCACGTACAGAATAAAAATATGGGCGCCAGCTGATACGGGAATGGGGTATTTGTAGTGTAGCTGAATGGCCGCGTGTATGTTGTGACTCACGTTATTCGTTTTAAAGGATGACGTGGGGTACGTATGTATCACTTAACTCCAAAGGCTTCTTTGAAGACGGATATGGAGTCTTAGTCTTCCAATCGTTCCCCGCACGTTATTTTCCAGAAACCACTCACGTGTTTGTTGCACGATGGCATATTGTATCAAACAAGAGTCCAAACTTGCAACGCATGCTGTATGGTTGGAATTAATTAAGTTTTCATGATTGTGGGTAATGTTCCAGGCGATTTTTTGAAATCCATGGCAGAATGCCTAGAAGCTTGGAAGCATGCTTGTAGATGACCTCACAATACACGCTGCTCTTCATCTTGCCGCATACCCAGAATCCAAGAACTCTTTCCGACAGCCCAGAACAATGTTGATTTGAAGTGAACCTTTTGGCACGAAATCAATTGGCAAATCGAATCAAGGCGACATCTCTTACCGACATATTTCTGTACAGATTTGTATAAGGTGATTTTTATTTACGAAAGATAGATGTTTGATGCTTTATTCATTATCATGTATGTAAATAACGCGTTTGACCGAATACTTTCTCATTTTGTTGTGGTTTCGTGGATGAATGCGATTAACGGTAGAAAGGTTGAATAGGGACACAATCAACAAGTTGGCGCGAAGCGCTCGTGGTGAGGTGATTAATGTTAGATCGAGTAGAATATGCAGTTTGGCCCTGATTGACCCCATCCGCCCACTACCCGGACATCCGCGGTTGACTGGATCAGGCTTGTGCTTTTATACCATACCATACACTGCATGATGATTGCAAACAGCACGAAACCGGTCGTGGGGTGTGTGATAGAGATGCATGCAAATGAGCTTTTTAGTAACCGTTCATCGAATAATTAATACGTACTTGAGGCCAACCATGGAGTATGCGGTTCAGGTTTGGTCACCCTGGCTACAGAAGGACATCAGCCTCTTGCAGAGAATATATCATCGGACCACGAAGCTCGTACGCGGTTTGAAGCACAAACAATACAAAGATCGTATTGCAAGTCTCAATCTATTCGACTTTCGCTACCGCCGTCTTAGAGGTGATTTGATACTTGTGTTCAATATACTGCATACCCCCAACCATCCCCTAAATCAACTATTCACGCGACTACCACCCAGAACCAGCCGGAGTCACGACTATACAGTACATATTCCCGACTCGAGACTAAACTGTCGAAGGTACTTTTATTCTATACGTGTATGCTTTACCTGGAACTACCTACCCTGTAATGTTGCACATTCACCCAACTTGGATATATTCAAATCGAATTTGGACAATTTCATGTTGACCAATCCAAACTGTGTACCTATACAATTTACACCATAAAAGCTTTGAACTTTGAAACCAGTTTCTGTCCAATGGATTTTTACTTGATTCCTGAACTGCTCAGTAAGCAAACAATCTTGAATCTTGAATCTTGAAATCCCGTTTTTCTACCCATGTTGTTCGTAATTCCCATATTATTCTGTGGTTTTTGTCAAGCTATATGCTTTTTAGACCATCAAAATTGAATTGAATTGCCTCCTTTTACCTCATCGAATATGCATCCACTTTAAACATATTTTACTTGAGCAGCTGTCAGCAACATTTTTCGCACATACAAGAATCTCAGAGTGAGCACCGGAGCCCCCATCTTGAAGCTTCCTTGATCTACTTTTGCACTTTTACGAGTCGTGACCATTATCGAATGCGTTGGAGATTGAATAAAATTATTTGTGTTAATCGTGAAATAACTCGGATATCCTCAACAATTTAAAACATATCGTAAGAAGCAAACTTCCACTTTGACCTTCGAATTCAATTCAAGGAGAATAAGATATCAAAAACGATATGAAGATGAATAAATTATGTGCAAAATTATTTTCTCCAATCACTTGCGAAGAATGCTATTCACGCTTACTAGTCTATATTTGCGGGCAACGGACCTTTGTGTATGGCTATCGTAGCCTTTAGTTTTCAATCATCAGGTAGTATACTATAGGAGTAAGCTAGCTGCAAATTGTTTGCATGCCGCAAGGCTAATTATAGTAACTATCGGTTGAAGAACAGTCGGATGTCTATCGTCGGGGTTAGCCAACTTAGTTTCGTCCAGCAGAGGCAGAACTATGGTGACCAATTCCTAAG
This sequence comes from Atriophallophorus winterbourni, assembly GCA_013407085.1. NCBI lineage: Eukaryota > Metazoa > Platyhelminthes > Trematoda > Plagiorchiida > Microphallidae > Atriophallophorus > Atriophallophorus winterbourni. The sequence goes on along the minus strand of JACCGJ010008365.1, from coordinate 51,089 downwards.
TAACCATAACAGAGCTGAAGAATTGAGTGCTACACTCATTACTTCCAAAATGGTTACCTATGTCACGCCGATGGACACTGCAAAAGTTAAAAGTTAAATAGTACACCGATGCAATTATGAACTTTTCACTATACCTCTCTTTGATTATTGTAAAATAATATATAGCACCCGAAACAAAACCGCTAGCATCGTTTTGGAAAACAACAACATACTTGTACTAATTCAATCATTGGAAATGGCTCGAATCTATCACTTAGAGAAAGGTCTAAGCAGCTCATGCCAGAACCATCATGGTTCTGTAGAATTAGACAGAACCTAATACAGTTTTTAGCATGATATCTTTTGATAATATAGATATAAATTCACCTATTCGCTTCCCACAATATTATTGGTATAATTTAAGAAATCAAGTTAACATAGTGTAACTAAAAATATTCCGCACGAAAGTAGGAAAAAAACTTTAACTCGAATAGGTATGCTAAACTCTGGAATCTTCTTCGGAAAATCAAGAGAATTGAACCTCTTCACATGATTTTAAAACACATCTAGATCCATTACTAAAAATGAAAATATTAACGAAATGTTTTGACCTAGATATCTCGCTATAAGAACTAGAACTCAGGAATGTATTGTGGTGCTCACATCCCCATCACTTACACGCCACTACCGGCTTCCGGGCCATGAATATCCGCTGGTGTTACCTCACTCCCGACTAAACTGTAGAAGTTAATTTTACTCTGTACGTGTCTGTTTTACTTGGAACAGTTTATCTTCTATTCTTGCTCATACCACTAGCTTGCATGACTTTCAAACGAAATAAGACGATTTTTTATTGAATTATTCGTTTCCAAAACACTTATATACTGCTTCCTCTAATTCATTATCTTGTCTTATAAACAATTTTTACCATCCAATGGTTATTGTTAAGCGTGTTGTTTTTTAGACCATTAAAAACCTTGAATTACCTTCACTGTATGGCACTAAAACTTGATCTGTGCACCTTATTTCGTTGGTTTCAGACAAATGATTTACCATTTAACCCTGTTAAATTTAAAATGCTGCGGTTTGGCACGCAAGATCTCGTCTGGAACACCGCAGTAAAAGATCCCGATATCTGGATGTCGTTTAACCTCAAGCCTAGACATCATTGCCGAACAGTATACAATAAAGCTTACCGTATATTGAGTCTTCTAAAAAGGATATTCAGGATTTTCACGCACAAAAACTTACTCCGGGTAATTAATACCTATGTAATTCAAATTAAATGTAATTCAAAGTTTGAAAAATCCATAAAGCAAATACTTAATATTAGGCATAGATTAAAGATATAGGGAATTCATAAAAACCAAACACAAGTTTTATCAATATGGAAAGTCAGCTTTTGTATTCAGGTGTCAGACTGGATTTGGTCATCATTTATTGTTAAGTTCAGCCTTGAAAATGTTCAGGCTCGATGCACAAATAATATGTGCGGGCAGAGAGTTCCATATAAAACCAACTCGAACAGCAAAAAAGAACTTTCCTCGATTTGATCTAGAGTGCCGAATAATCAACTTGAAGCCATGTGATCTGCTACTTCTGCTTCTTGCCGATAAAACAGGTGTTTTCAAGTGGGTGATCCACTATATGCAGAATGTTGAACAGCAGGATCAAGTCAACCCTGACACTACGGTACGAAAAGTCACACAAGTTCAGAGTTGCAATCCTCTACTCGTATGACAACCAGTATTGTAGCACGGTGGTATGCGCGTTACAGCATGGTCATGTCCTTTTATAAACATGCTTGAACAGCGTGCTTCATCGTTGGCTTGATATAGGTGTTAATCATCCGTGGGAGTATCTATTTTGCGAAAATACCGAAGATCCTTATGAGCCTTGCTAAGCTTGTGCAGGAATTTTTGTATACCACAGAACACTGCCGTTAAGAATTGAAGTTACTGCTAATCCACACACCCAAGTCTTTCTTTTCCGTAACCGAGGAAAGTTGCTGAGATTCCAGAGAGGATGTGAATTCCAAGGATTTACTGAAGTTAAACATATTACCTTTCTGGATGTTGAATGGTAGATAAAGCATGCGGTATGTGAGTGTTCCTATTGAATTTTGGAAAATTATATATTTATACTCGATAGATCTCGTCATCCTATGATTATTGTTAGGCCTACTGCTTTTTCTACCATGAAGCTTTCTGAGTTTTGAGTACTCTAACCCGCTTAAACACGTTATAATACTCAATAATATGCTGTTCGCCACGATGCTATCGTGTGCTTGCTCCGATTTTGATGGCCGTGTTACGTTGATAATTGTGTTCCGTTTTGGTGGGTAAATAATCAGAAGACGTACGCTCTTAGTCGTGAAAGCTCTGTTTGGTCAACCGCTACATGCCATTCGGTATGACAGTAATATGGAATGCAACATATTTTCATACATGTAAGTTGAACATATCGTGAATGGACAAAGTAAAAATGATGAAGTGCTTCTGAGGCTATTCTACAGAGCATTTTCACTCTACTACGTCAGCGCCACCTGCGCTCGTTTGGTCGTGTGCACTGAATGAAAATGATCGTATTCCAAGAGATCTGCTCTATGGTGAGTTGAAATCAGGAAGTCGACCACATTTTCGGCACAAAGAAGTTTACAAAAGAGATTAGAATACTCTTGACATTAACCCAACGAGTTGGGGAGATGTTGCTCTTGACCGTTTACCCGGAAGGCACTATGTGTTTATCATTGCAAACCATTTCTAATGATAGGTATTCGGTCAGCTTCAGTAGAGAACGGTTTGCGATTACTTCGCTTTATAAATTGAAACAACATTAGTCTTGCTTCATTCGCTTAAATTATTGGCTGGTTTCGAGTACCCGAAAAAGATGAAGATTCGGTGTTGAGATATGCTGGTCACACTACGCTTCGCGCAGAGTTACAATTACAAGTATCATTATTTATCCTCTTATGTAAAGGGTTAATGTTCTTCAAGCATAAGAATGTTTCTGGTAGCATTTCTCAAAATTCTATTAGAGACTGCGCATAATACAAGAGCTCACACATTTACTCTAACTGTCCCTCACTCGAGACTCAACTGCAGACGACATTTTTTGCCGTGCGAGTTTGTTTTACTTGGAACAATCTGCCAGATAATGTTGTAAACTCACCAAACCAGCAAACTTTCAAGAGAAGCCTTGATGCCTATTTGACCCTAAACCCTACATTTGCTATCCCACCAATCGAAAACAATTTCTGCCCTTTGGATATTTACTTGATTCTTGAACTGCTCAGTAAGCAATCTAATCCCATTTTTGCTTGTTATATTATTCGTTGTTGTCATATTATTCTGTGGTTTTTTGTAAAGCGTTATGCTTTTTAGACCATTAAAATTGAATTGAATTGAATTGAATTTCGCATTCCTCGCTACTCATTTCGATTTGTAGTTAACTGTAGTCGATAGACACAACGTCAGCTTTGCTTCTCCCTACTCTGAAACGAAATCAGAAGCGATGATAACATGTTAACAGTTTACTGGATACCCGAGAAAATTTATTAATGTGAGATAGGTCAGCTCTAACTAACTTGCAGTGCTGCATAAACTACGCTACTGAAAACATGGATAATAATAATGTGGTAGAAGTAATCTATCTTAAATTAAGTAAGGATTTCGACTTCGTCAATCACTGGCTCCTACTTTTCAAACACACAAGAATCAAGAATCAAGATTTTATGGTGATAAAAAGCTAATGCTTTACACGTACCATTGGATGACAACTATTGCAAAAAGAAAAATTTAATCAAAATCACATTGTTAATATTTTTCTGGGTTCATGTTGCTTCAATACACCGGGCCAAATTCAGGGTTTTGTTTGACGTATGCATCCAATTTCGATTTGAAAACATCAATTGTCGTTGCATTCACAACATCTTGCGGTAGCGCATTCCATAGAAAGCAGATACGCACAGAGAAGAAATAGCGACGACAATCAAGTCTTGAGTGCGGTATTTCGAGGCAACACGAGTGACTGCGTGTATTTCGAGGGGAGTTTACTTTTATTAGTTCGCTAAGCGGATGGTTTTCGATCCGCAGTATCTTGTAAGCCAGAATCAGGTCGATCCTCATTCGTCTTCGTGTAAAATCACGCAAACCAAGGATGGCCATTCGCTCTTGATACGGGACCCGCTGCATCCCTTCAACTAACTTTGTAGCTTTGTGGTATATTCGATCCAGGATCTCGATGTCTTTACGCAACCACGGTGCCCAGGCTGGGATCAAATAATCCATCGTTGGATGGATGTAAGTATTTAAAATACGAGGAATTGTTTTGGGTGAGAACCGTCCGAAAATTCTTCTCAGGATTCCTAATATACCACATGCCCGATTAAACACTTTTCTACAATGCATATTCGGTTTCAGGTTATTAGTAATCAAAATTCCGAGGTCCTTTTCAGCGGTGGTCCAATTTAGGATATCGTGGCCTAGATGGTATGTATATTCGCAGTTACGGCCAAGCTGTAACATATGACATTTACGTAGGCTGAAAGGCATTTGATTCTCTAGAGACCAGCGATACAGAGCATCCAAGTCGTTTTGCAGCATTAAACAATCTTCATTAGATCGGATTTGCTTCCATATTTTAATGTCATCTGCAAAAAGAACGAGCTTGCATCGCACTATTTCAGTTATATCATTTATATATAAGAGGAAAAGAATAGGTCCGAGCACTGAACCTTGAGGCACCCCGCTCGTGACATCGATACTTTTCGACAATACTCCGTCAATGCGAACTCGCACGTGCCGATCGGTCAGATAATCTGTTAGCCACGATAGTAAGTTACCTGTTATTCCATATCGCACTAGCTTTTGCAGAAGCAAGCTGTGGTCGACCTTGTCAAAAGCCTTTGAAATATCAATATAACAAGCATGTACCGTATAGCCTTGATCGAGCGACATCGTCCAATCATTTAGTGTGATCAGTAAATTCGAAAGACAAGATCTGGTCCGGCGGAACCCGTGTTGTGCTGCTGACAAAAGACGTCGTGCTTCAAGCTGACCCACAATACATTCAGATATAATGCGCTCCATAATTTTTAAAATACATGGTAGCATCGTTACAGGTCTGTAATTTGCTGCGTCAGAACGACTGCCACCTTTGTAAATTGGTGTTACCACACCCGCTTTCCAAGCCGAAGGTACACAATCTTCACCAAGACTCTGGATGAAAACCGCAGCTAAGCTATTTGAAAGCTCTCTATAACGCACATGAATAATCGCAGGGGTATTATTATCCTCCTCGGGAGATTTCTTTGTATTCAATCGACGTCAGTGTCGCTCTACCACCAGTTGATCGATCACGGGCTCAGTTAGTGGTTCTACAGTGTTTGATAATTCATGATGCAATAATTGCTTTTTAGGGCAGTAGACTTGAGAGTAAAATCACGCAAGCGCATCCGCCGTCTCTTGGACTGTGACAGTCAAACCTTCTTCTGTCATGATCGGGAAAACACCTGGTTTGAGTTTGGTTCTGTCATTCACAATTTTGTACAATAGTTTCGGATTCGCACCGAGAATGTTACGAACTAGTCAAACGAATCGCTGTCCGGTAACAAGATCTTACTTGTATAAAAGTCAAGTTATGTTAAATTGTTAGATGGAAAGAATCGATCGTGTAAGGCAATGCTATCCATTCAAGTTGTGTTTGACCAATACGTGTGGAATTCTCTGAAATAGTTTACCATAAAACACTTCCTTTTTAGTATCTTTTATTTAATCTCACAAAATTATACGTCAAAGTAGATTCAAGATTTATGTCGAAAAAAGATAATAGCTGTACAATACCATAGGATATACGTATATAAATTAAACAAATCCTATTCGCCGTATCTCACTTTTACTCTCTAGGTCGGTGTGTACTACAACTTGATAGGTGCAATTTGCACCAATAAGGACCGTAGAAAACTTATTCAAGTGGATCGGTGATCATCAATCTTAATGATGAATCTCCAGTTCGAATCGCATGTGAGTATGTTTCGTGAATGATTAAATGAAATCATAAATATAATATGATGTATAATAATAATAATATCAACAACAATAATAATAAATATTCAAGCTGTGAAGAAGGCATTAACAAGTAATACATTAATCACTGGAGAGTTGTCAGGAAACAATGATTAGCTTTTATCTTAGCTTATGACCTGTATAAACATGCGAGCAAAATAGCAAATTAAACAACATCCAGTTGTTGGTAAGGAAATGATTTTTAAACTTGATTCAGATGTATTTGACAACAAAAAGTAAAGCCAGTTTCATGAATGCTGGAGCAGGTTTGATTATACTGCCGAAACGCGAGGTTTTGTTACATTAGAAGATTATACTTTTTTCAAGATTCAAGATACAATACCTACGGTGAAGAAAGCAAATAGCTGTACAATACTATAGGATATATGTATGAAAGTCAAACAAATCGTTAATTTAATGCTTGCGTCCATGTGCTTCAAAGGAGGAGAAAATGCAATTCCAATTGTGATATGGAGGGAGAAAATCTCGACCGGAATTATATGTTTAGGTATATTTGTTTTTCCAAGCATGGATGTAAGAAGGAGTCACTGGGGGATTTCAGTAAACTGGGGCCAACACAGTATTATTCAGCATAAAAACATTTGTTTGAAGATCATTTCGTTGGATGAGGAAGCAATTTCTGGGGGGTAAGCTCTTCCACAAAAAGCATACATGGATTGCATAGAAGTTGCGGCGAGAGTTTAATCTGGAACGTGAGATTTGAAGGGTCAGATTGTGACTGTGGGTCAGGAGATTGGAATCAATTTTAAAATGATGTCCCAGTAGGTGGTCCTTCGTATGGATTATTTGGTATGCCAGGATTAGTTTAGCTAGGATGAGTTTGTGCTCGAAAGTGCACAATCCAGGTCTAGTTATTCGCTGCTCAAAGAACAGATAATACTGTCCAGTAAATATTTTATTGCCTTGTGATAAATCCTTTAGAGGAGCAAGATGTCTATTTCCATCCATGGTGTCCTAGATTGTACTGTATATTCCACAATGTATGTATGTATGTATTGAGTATATTTGACAATGTGTGCGGTGAGAAATCTCCGAAAATTCGTCTGAGTAAGCCGAATACGCTGCATGCATGCTTGAAGACAGCCTTGCACTGCAGACGGTTCTTCAAATTTCCACACATCAAGATACCGAGATCTTTCTCTGATATCCTCCACTGAAGCGTGTCACTGCCTAGTATGTATGAGAAAGGAATGTTTTTCACAACTTGCAACATTTGGTACTTGCACAATTTGAAGGGCAGCTTGTTTTGAATTGAGAACTGTTGCGGCTTAGTTCAGTCTGCTTGTGAAACAGAGTTGAACTCTGTCCAATTTTTTTTACATCGCCGACGAAAAGAAAAGTTTGCAGCGTGCCAGTTTCGGTAGATCATTAATAAATATTCAGGACGGTATTTGACCGAATACTGAACCTTGTGGGAAACCATTTGTATCCTCACTAGTTCGGTAAATTCCGCCATCTATTTAGACATTCGCTTTGCGTTCAGACAGGTAACATTCGAACCATGATAATAGATTTCCATTTAGGCCAACATCCTTTAGCTTCCTAAGTAGTAAACTGTGATCAACTCGGTCGACAGCTTAGATATATCTAAGTAAAAGCCATGTAGGGAACTCCGTTCGTCTAGCGCTAGCGTACAATGGTTTAAAGTCAAGAGCATGAGCGTATTTATTTCTAAATCCAAGTTGTGTCTGAGAAAACATTTGATATTTCTCGAGTTGCCTGATAATACTTTCACACACAAAGCATGCCAATACTTCAGAAACCACTGGAATAGAGTCACAGGCGGTACTTGACCGGATCCACAAGACTGTCATCTTTACAGACTGGTGTAATAACTCCGGTTTTCCAGTCAGCTGATACGATTCCGTTATTGAGTGTGTGTGTTGAAACAATTCACATAGAGTGCCTCAAAGCACAAGCTCACATGACTTCAGAATAGCCGGCGTTATCCCTTGTTCCCCTGGGGATTTGTTAACGTTTAGCCTTTGTAGATGCTTTCGCACACCTGTATGATTCACATCGATATCACGTAGGTCTTTCACACCTCTATTGAACGTGACAAATGTGTTGGCAGGGGCATATTCTTTGGACAAAAGACTTGCGCAAAATGTCGCTAGGGAATCAGATGTATCCCGACATTATCTGTTAAGCCGTCCGCTGTCTGAACTGGAAAACTCCTTGTTTAACCTTAGTCGTGTGGTTTACCATCGTGTAGAGTGTCTTAGGATGTCGTTTTATCTCATCTATGAGCATACAATGATGATATTGCTTGTCTTTGCGAATTGAGGACTTCACCTTGTTTCGGACATTTCCCAGGATAGGTCTTTTTGAGTTATCTTGTGTGTATCCCATGCCCGAGTAAATGCTGCTGGTGCAATTTTTTGGTGTGAATCTGTGGAAAGTTGAAATCACCCATTATTAATAATCGGATTCTCGTCAGATTTCTAGCGTTATCCATCATTCCTAGCAGCATTTTACTATGAGCCTTGGTGAGCGGTTAGTTACACCAAGGATGCAGTTCTCTCCCTATACCAGGCGCAAGCTACGCCACATGGTATCCTCCAGCTCAAACTGTGTAGCAGAAACAGTTGTGCATTTGAGACGCTCGTGGTAATACACAGATACTAAGTCACCTGATCTTGAGCGACCTCACCGCTGCAAACTCATGTTGGAATTCGCAATCTCGCAATGATTCACTCGATCATAGAACTTCGTCACATTTACGGCGAATATGTCGGCTAAAAACGGATTGCTGAAATGTGTTCATTCATCTATTTTGCACCGCAAGCATTGCGCATTTGTTTATGAAATGTTAATACTGGTTTTGGTATGTAGCGATCATTTGTGGATGGCGCCTATTGGTCCGACCCCCTGAGAGCCGTACCTTTAAAGTTTTTTGAAACGTCTTCTGTGTTTGAGTGTTCAGTGTCTTTGCACGGCAATGCTCCAGATTGTGTTTCTGAGACAGACTTAAATGTGCTTAGTCTGACGTCACTAGGGTTATTTTTCCAGTGTACTCCCCAACTATGTCAGACGGAGTCGATCATTACAGTGATTAGGGTAGTGAGTTTTAAGGGAGGTGGTCCATCACCTTTGTAATTTGATGACCTGGTATCCTGAAACTACTGGCGTTTTCGCATAAGTATAAATTCTCGTTGAATTCAGACAGAGCGCTAGCGATAATAGTAATAGTAAGGTTCAAGCAATTTGTCCCCAAATTTATTTATTGTAGAAATTTTATTTCATAATCGGTAATCTACATTTATTTGGATTCTCCCGTCAGCTATATGTCCATGCACCCCGAAAATACTTGCCCACTTCTACTAGAAATATATTCATGGACATCAGTGGGACATAACCATGACTTTTTTCAACTAAGCGTTAAAAATCACAAGAAACTTGTTCCCTTTAACGAAATTTTACGACCAAATGCTAATCGAATCTTTCTTCCTAAAAGATTAGTACATTACGTATTGCTGGAAGCCTTGACAAAGAAGTTGATAGACTTTAAGTTGTTGAAGTCCTTAACCCGCTGGACTATTTGTCCTGGATCGAACCCATCGTAGCTATCATGAAGCCGAATAGAAGATTGGTGTCCGTGCAAACCATTCCCTTTGGCCTTAATGCACTCTCAACTAATCGAAAATAGTCATTGCCATTGCCCGAAGATCTTTTACCGGACGGAATGGTGGGGAAAATTTGTTTTAATGAAGCCTTATCTTCGAATGTATGTTACTGAAGTATTCCAAGATATTATGACCATGTTGACTAACACTACCTTTAAACACTCTTAAACGGTTTTTTTTTGAAACCTGTCTCCAAACGTTAACAATTTTAAATTTTTTTATGTGAAAAATCTGAACGGGAATCTAATAATCCTTCAGCAGGTTCCGTAACGTTTCGTCATCAATGGATCCAGAATTTTTCTACTGTCGATTTTACGGCCGAGAAGAAATAAACCACCGAACAGATGTAAGTGAAAATCAGAGACATAAGTAGCGGATTTTTATATCTTAAGAAATTTAGCTTCTCTGCTGTTTGCTTTTAGAACAGTGTATTTTTGATGGAGTATTTCCAGCAAAGTTTATTATTTAGTATTTTAAAGTATAATTTCCTTTACCGTACTGAGAGGATGATGTTCACTGGTGAAATTACTATATCATGCAAATAGTTTAAAAATCAGTCAAATTAAATTTTAGATTTGTATTTACAAAGAAATTCTGATTTGTGTTTTCAACCTTTCAAGAATAAACATCCTCAAACAGTTTTTGTTTTCGCTCACATCACTTAAATTAAATCTGAGCAAGGATTAGGTGAGTATTCATAAAGTGTTAACACCAACTGAGATCCGTGAACATCACACTGAAAGGCATTGCACTCGTAGAAAGCAGCGAACGTATTCCTGCTATACATTCATAACAGAATATAATCCCACATCGAAAATGAATGGTGGGTCCCGAAAAGATACGGACACCATAGAAGAATGAACACACACGTGAAAGAAATATGCAATTTATCAATTATTGTGAGCGTGGGTCCACTTCCACTTTCCACCACTTCATTTGTAACATAAAAGCTTCATCATACATTTGAAGAAGATGTCTACGTCAATTGGACCGCTTCTGATCTTAGGATCTACAACCATTTTGAAGTCTGATTGCTGAATCATGTAAAGAAACGAATCATTACCAGAAACCACCGTAATACTGGGTTGTTGTACGAACCCTATAAAATGCCTTAGAAATGGGACACTCTTCGCTCCTGAAAGCTATCCTAGTGCTTGATCAGAATTAACTAAATCTTAAACAAAGTTATACTTGAATACCAATGATCAATATGGTTCGTAGAACGAACCACGATGTTCAAAGTCAGAATAACAGCATGACTCCCGGTCAAGCTAGAAGTGACCAATGTGCTAACATTTCACGCGCTCAACCGGGAATCACGCTGTGATTCCATGTTAGAACATCAGGGGTTCTTGGGCGAGGCCTATCTAACAGTTCAATTCAAGTTTAACTTTGTTTAATACTTCTCCACTGTTTCAAAGCTTATTGGACCTAACCATCACTGTCTCCACCAGATGACTGCAAAAACTTAGAAGCCGGTTGTTGAGCGTAAGTGCGTGGCGATGTGGGAACGCAATACTAACTTAACCCTTTGTCTACTGACGGTAACTCTACTTACCACCTCAAATAAGCAGTCGATTGCTCAGTAGCTTCCGTCGGTACCTTCAGTCACCATCGGATTGCACTTGTCAGGCGGCGTCTGGCATCTGATCCATAAAAATTAATCGTGTGTTTTATTTATGCCATAATTAAGCCGAATAACACAAAAGTATCATAAAATACGTATATCAATTACCGTAGACAAAGGGTTAAACATAATCATTTAAAAACACTATCATTGAGCTATGAACGTTCTACCAGATGGAGCTCACAACGCTGACAATAAACAGGTAATCGAACCACGAATAACTAATGTCAAATAGTGTTTCGTATCATTTTTTGACTCATAAAATGCAAATCAATCAATAGCTGAAATTATAATTAAAATAATCAACGACATCCCTTATCTGTTATTTCCAAAATTTTACATTTATTTGACATGAAAAATACGTTTTGAAAATTATCGTTTGTACAATATATTTATTTAAAATAAATAAATCCAAATCATTATGCAACAAACAACACATTTTGATTCTCTAAAAATATGTATCTTGGACGTAATCAATAAATGAATTCCAACGAGTATTATTAATCAGATTTTGAATTGACCATATTTATTTACAAATCGTCACTCGTTGAGGTATGTAAGTGCAACACCTAACTTTAATCATTCATGAGCGCCTTGAGTGCTTGACTAGGAATCACTATTTAATTCTGTGTTTGAACACCGTGGTTCGTTGTACGAACCCTGTTTAACAGTGGCATTCAAGAATAACTTTGTGCAAAGCTCGTCATGTTTAACCGCCACTTTATACTGTACTTTGTTTAATTAATTATCCAATTAAATAAAACATTTTTTTCTTTTTTCCTCAATCGAACAGTTGTCGTATCAATCTTCGTCCGAGGAATCAAATGGTGTGTGATTTTATACAATTTTCTTGTTGGTTGACTATGCAAATGCTATGCACCAGTAATTATCAAGAGCATGAGAAAAATCAGATTTAACTGAAATGAGTGATCATAAACCAATAGGTTTGTTTGTAATGTGATTCATCGATAGAATATTTACACAGGCACACATATATATTCGTCTTATTTGTTGTGGGAGTAAGCAGATAGGTATTGGACACCCTCTTCTACCCTCAAAAATATATGTGTATTTACTCACGACTCCATTACAAACGTTCTGTACCATGCACCCGTAAGTTCCATCTCGTATCTTAATAGCGGTAGTTTCGGTAGACAAAGTTTTATTTTGAATATAATGTGAATAACATTGTGGCACACAATATAACTTCGAAATATGATGCATTTTTGGATACAGTAAAACACATGTATGAATAGAAACTGAGCGATCTTAAGCTTTCGCGCCACATGAGATTACCCACACCACGTTATCGAACCGTTTACTAACTTCAGATAAGTACAATACGCACAACTTCATTGTGCCTTGAAATGATTAAAAGCCAATGAAATTCTTAGATGACGATTTTTGATGTGAATCGTGAAACTAAGTTCTTTAATCAGCATTTTTTGTTTATTTAACTTAAAGATTCAAACATTTATGGTCATATTGCTTCAAAATTACCACATCATAGTAATGTCACGTATAGTCCAGTTGAATACTTAACATGAGTCAATACGCAGGTGTCGTCAAAATATTATGCAACAAATTAGTGTCAAAATTTCGAATGAAAGTTTCGACGCTGGGAGCGGTAATAATAATTTCGGGGAGCGCATTCCAAAGGAAACAGACACGTACAGATGAAAATGTCGGTGACTAATAATACGGGAATGGGGGAATTGTAGTGTCACTGAGTGGCTGCATGTTTGTTGTGACTCACTGTATTCGAAAGGATAATGTGGGGCAAATAATATTTGATATGTAAGTATCATATCAATCAGAAGCATCTGTGAAAGGGATGCTGAGTCTCAGTTTTTGCATTCGTCTCTCCTACGTTAGTTTCCGGAAACCACTCGGGAGTTTGGTTGTACGATAACATATTTCATCTAGCAATAGTATATCCTTTTAAACCAGGGATTCCAAGCTTGCGATGCATGCTCAATTGTTGCAATTGGAATATTAATAATGTAATAACTGTAATATTATATTAATTGTTGAGCACACCGACGCTCAATCTTCAAGTTCAAATTTCGTTCGTGCCTATTGAATATATTACAATCTATAACCTAAGATCATGTCCTATTAAATCTGTTTCTAGTTCATTATTTTGTGATGCTCATGTCCCCATCATTTACACGCTACAATATATTGTTCATTAATAAACACTGAGTGCTTGACCAAGAATCACTTGGAGATTCTGTATTTGAACATCGTGGTTTTTTGTAAGAACTCTATTGAACAGTGGCCAACAAGTATACGTTTGTTAATAGTTCAAGATGGGTACATAACTTAATCATTATACCATTTAATTTATTAATATTTAGTATTTCCAAGCGGTTGAGCAATATTGCATTTACTACGGACAAACGTATACAACGGTAATGCTTTGGATTAATTTAACAAAAAATCGTAAGGCGACTCTTGAAAAATATTATTGGCAATAATTTACAATTCGTGATAATCACTATTAACTAAATTTCAGTACCATTGAGAATTTGAAAATAAATTGAAATTAATAATCAAGTGATTGTTAATAAATTAATTGTAAGTTAATTAAATTGGTAAGTAGCTTCAGTTTCTATAACGAAGAAAATTGAGCTATAGCTCCGGTGATCTAACCGTGTTGGTAACGCGAAGTGATACGTTCGATGTGATTTACCCTCTGGCTAGAATACAAATTAAACGTTTAACGAGAAGCAAATCTATTGATTCTCGGGTTTCAAAGTTTTTACGATTCTCGGAGTGCTCATATACACTGCACTAACATACCACATTTGAGCACTCGTGAAACTGGTCATTTCCATTGATTTGAGATTGACTTTGTTGATCAGTCATTCAGTCTTTCGTCCCGCTAATCTGATCAAGGGTGACTTCCAAGTTTAACTTTAATTAAGGTTTAGGCATGATGCTAACTGCTTAATTAATTTGCTCGGTTATGCTGGTAGACATTGCACACTCAAATACGATTGATAAATCTGGTTATGCACAATAATATTGATGTACAATCGCAGAAATGGCTTCAAACCCGCGATGTATCGCTTAAACCAGCCCCCAAACAAATACCAAAAATGTTTTTTATGCTGATTACATTTGAAAGCATGATTGTTGTACATTGCTAACAAATTTCAGGCCGAATGTCGGGTGAGCTCTCGAGCGAACAATCCGAAACGGAGACAATCGATGAGACATGCATCGTCGCTGTTATCACTATTCGTCCTGAGGTTCTCAGAAAATTGAGTTCCTCGTATTCGGTGAGATTGAAATTTTAACTAACAATCGTTTTTACTTTCATTTGCTTTCTTGTTCCGTTTGAGCCATAAGAGACGAAAACGAACTCATACTTCGAGATTTAAGTTTCATAGTTGAAGAAGCAATTGCCTCTATAATAAACACAGTATGCAATCATAGAAGCAAATATATGTCATGATTGTTGCAACGCAGATAGTTTAATACGTTGGAATGCCAAATTTCGCAGCATTTATTGACTTTACATTGACTTATAAATAATCTTAGGCGTGAGAAATAACAGAAAACCCTCTTCTTCACTGAAATTCAAGCATTTCAACACTACTAAACCCGAGTTTTTAAATCTAACAAGAAATAAAATCCAAAGCTGGACTACAAAGCATGTTCACCCTACTAGGAAAGCGCCGCCCACAATGACTGGGTCATGTGTACAGAATGGAAACTCCTCCCATTTTAAAAGATCAACTCTATGGTGAATTTAAATGAAGAAGTCAACCATTGAGCAAACCGCACTTGCGGTACATTTACGTTTGAAAACGAGATATGAAATCTATTGTCATTAACCCTACAAGTTGAGACGAACTTACTCCTGACCTTAAACTTCGGTGGCACTGTCTGAAGTGTCATCTCCAAGCTAAGGAAGAGCAGATACGGCTCGCGGGTGCTGATCGTAGATCACAGGCGTCAGCGTGCATTTGAACCTAATCGGCCGAGTACTGCCTCTTACTGTGAGAGCTGCTGGAAAAATCGTTCCTCTCGAATCGGACTGTGTAGTCATTCAGAACGCTGAGGATTATGGTGCCATCATGCGAGTTTTATGTACATCCACCTTCGACATCGACCGCGGTGTGAATTTCACTGGAAGTCTTCCCTATGTAAACACCCGAACAGTCCTGACAGTTGATTCTGTAGATGCTGTTCGTAACGCTAGATAACGGTGTCATATCTGTGTCCTGTCTGTGAACTGCTCTAAAAGATTTCACTCAAATTTCTTTGTTTTATGAATACATGGTCCGTCCCAAACATATTCCAATCGAATGCGCAACCATGTTACACGTTAGGTGCTGAGATTTGCCAAATATCCTGATGAATATAATTTCTAGTTTTCCATCGAAATTGTTTTCAAAATTCTCATAAATGCCCTGTCGTTTTCTCTCGGATAGAATGAAACAAAATCAGTTAAACAAGCATCAAACATAACGTCAAAAAATGAGATAGAGATAACAGCTAACTTGAAGGTCAATCACCTTAATCATTTATAATTTAACAAAACACGGCTTAATAAAATTAGCGAAGTTGTGCAAAATTGTATTTACATTTCCATGCATTCGCATACTTTAAATACAAAGTGATGAAGTTTTCCGATTTAAGGTTCCAATGTTTTCTAATTCAATCTTTTGATTGGTTTACTTAACTCAAATTTGTTTTTATCGGGTCTACACACAAAAGTTCTTTTATTCCTTCCTTTCTTATTTTCGTGTCCAGCTGTTTCGGTTTAGACAATCTTGGTTTAACTACGGTTTCTCTGCACGAAGTTGTATAGATGATATGATTTTACCCACTTAACTAGGTAGTACGCTGTTGCAATTAATTACTTATTTATTTTTGGTACCCATGATACATTTAAATATGGTACGACAAGTGAAACCATGGCGGTATTCCAAATTTGCTTCAAATTTTCTATTTTTACAGTGTCGTGTCGAAACGTCTACCGGATTTTCTTTAAGAAATATAAAATAGCGAATGTTGTCTAGCCGGAAATCCTATTTACAGTGAAATACACTCTATTAATCATCTTTAAATGTAATATAAGTCCACAGAAATCTTGGACTGGCAGCTGAACTTTTATTGTAAATCTTCACCAGGATCCAGAAAAGCGGGATTCAAATGAAACTCAAAGTGTGTTTGAAAGTCTGTTTGTACGCTTCTGGGAAACAAGTGGCCGTAACTCAAACAAGGAAACAGTGAGTTTTAACCTTCAACTTCGATGCATGCATCCATCCAAATCACAGAAGTTATAATTGATATGAATATACGTCGGATTTATTTCAACGTTTTTAGATTATCAGGAAGTTTAGACAATTTTCGAAGAACTTTTCTACTGTAATATTATCATCTTTTTTAAATTCTGCATAGTCGCTGATTTGACATTGCGAAAATGATTTCAATATAAATTACTATCACGCATCTGGTCATCGCTTTAGCGTTGCTACCCAGGTTATGAAGAATGTATTGATCTTATTTCGAATACCAATTCGAAACAATAGCTGACCTCAAATCCGAACACCTCAAGTCTTTTATTCAGTTTTTATTGGCACCACGCCTTGGATAGCCCGAAGGAAGCATCACAAGCATTGAATGCTTGACATACTGTTGGAACACCTCGATTTCCTAACTTTAGGACATCCGTTATATTATCGTAATTAGCATGGTCGAAGGCTATATTAATTCTTTAGTACCGTTAACGGCTATATCAACCTATTTCAGGCAAGAATACTTATGATATTAAAATCTCCAAATTCATTTTATGCAAGTCCATTGAGTGTAGAAAAAGTTCCATACTGAACACGGAGTGAATGCATTGTGAATACAATGTGTATCTTAATTAAACGTTTCTCCAAAATCAAACTTTTTCCTTCATGTCAGAAACAAAACGAACTTGTGTTTTTTCTTCGAATCATTCAAAACGGAAAAATAAACAAATTCTTTTCTGATCAGCCTTTAATAATAAGAGCTTTTGTTTCAAAATTCAGTATCGTAGTCTCGAGTGAATTCTGATAAATAGCTACACGGTGATAATGAACTAATTCTGTAATTAACTCGCACACCCATTATCGTCGCAACTAGTTGCATTATGGTCTACATAGCTCGGGTGAATCAAATGTACCTGATCTCACTCACCGGCTCACCATAGATTTCTCGGCGATGAGCTCAAACGAATGTTGTGAGTGGAATACTGGTTTACCGTGTGCCCTATTTTGACCATCATCATCGGGCTGAAAATATTAATAATAATAAAGCAAAATATTATTATCAGTTTCTGAAAAGGATTAATATGTTATGTTTACACGCTAATCGATTGTATCTAATGGATTTCACAGTAAAGGTTGCTACAACGTGTAGCAATTCGGTTATTACAAGTAACATTTATTTTCAACTTCAAGGTAAATGTTTTGCTGGGGAGTAGTGGTGAGACAAACAACAGAAACCAGTGCAGTCTACCACGTCCTGTGAGGCAGATCGCTTCGGTAGGTTCGTTTCGGTTGAATGTTTTTCGATCAACTTCCTTCGCGTAGGTCGAATGTTTCTGATGGCTAAATCACAAAGCCTAATATTAATTATTCGCATCAGGTCACAAACTTTATTCCTCATATCCGATAGCGAGAATCGGTACAGTTGATGTGAGTTCACCAGTTGGACTGCAGTAGACTCTTAAAGTTATTTTCCTGATTTTTTCGCTAACAATTTACACCTGAATATGCTAAGGAATAAGGTTCAAATACTTTGGAAAAATATATGAAGGCGTTGGGATTTCAAACGTGTGCCAGTCGATTGCATTACTAACGTGTTTATTCATAATCTACTGCGGTTCTATTGGCATTTACGTCAGTAAAAGCAACATTCTACCGATTACTGATGTTCATACGAAACGCTCTGCTTTCCGTTTTCCTAGACTTGTGTACAGCATACCTACGACAAGACACGCTGTTATGTATGCCTTAAACCGGTCTATGCTGTCGAGGGTCTTCACGTGATGGACAGAATTTTTCACAAGTTGTGTTTCCGATGCTACCAGTGCAACAGAGTTCTGAGGTAAGTTATTTTTAGCTGTGTATAAAAATGATGCTCCACATCTTTACGACGAAAAAATGACATCAGCAAACCTTGTGAGGTTTGCTTCATAAATGAATTCTGATTTGCCTAACGTTGAGTCACGTATGGCATCTGACGCATGAGTGCTAGCATTTGTTGTGAGTTTAATTAACTAAAACAACGCCAGCTACTTAACGGCGTGTACCGGACAATTAATATCGATGTTGCTGGCATCCTTAGGTTTAAGTCGACCAAGGATATAGATGGATATGGTGAATGCACAATGATCTCATCAGATGCTGGTTACCGAATTTTTATAATTTTGATTATGAATGCAGTTTCAACGATTAAATTCAAAACACTGTGTTCATAGTGTTGTATGTGATGCGGAAGTCTTCACATGCGCAAATATATGGAATCACTAAAATCAATCAAAAGCCAATGGAAGAGCCAATTATTAATATATCAATCGTAGCATTTGTGGAAATCCGGCAATTATAAACATAATATATTGGAAATTTGGCAGGTGCATATACGAAATCACTGCTGGAGCATAAAAATTCCAACGTATAACTATATCAACCTTTATAACATGTTTACCCGTTTTTTCACGTGTGGGTCAATTGCCAGAAACTGTACATCACAATAAATATTTCCAGCACGCACCGCGGCTAGCGAGCTGTTGTGAAAATTTCCTTCCCGTCGTATTGTCATCGTCAAATTGCTAGACTGTGTTGTACCTGGAAACATCACAATCTTAATGCAATCACACAGATGTTGGATTAACGAAACGTTATTTTGAAAAATACGATGTTATGAAATCTTACAATCAATGTTTATGCCCGTGGTTGTAATCTTTAATTTTACCTAGTAATTTGGAATTCTCCTGGCGAAATAGTACTAGGTAAAATCTGTAAATTGCAGAAGAGGTAATCACATTACCATTTCGCAGTCGGTTACATAATCACCCCTTCAACAGCCCTGAACTGATATTTAGAGGAAGCTAAGCTGTATTGTACAAAGCCAAGTGTTTTAAGCAAGCCATTTTCGCAATGAAAGATTTCCCCAACTGTTTCATGGTGAGGCCGTATTTGTTGCTTATTGCATGATGCTCATGCGACAAGATTCACTCAAGATTCATTCGATTAATTGAATGCAAATTTTATTTCAAAATGTCTCACGGGCTTGTGATCTGCCACGATTCCTTTGTTTAATTTTATTACAACGGAACCTTGAAGCTATGATTGAACGAAAGCCATCTTTGCAATCTTGTAATAATATTTAAGAATGTCGGCTAAAATGATCGAAATTTTGCATGTTTTCAAACGTAAATCGTTTCAAAATAAACATGGATGAACACCCGGTTCCTGAGTGCTAATCCAAGTCTACGCACCACAGTGGCTAAGAAGTAATCAGCTATGTGTAGTAGGTTACCATGTTTATCTGATAAGATGCGAGCTTATACGATGAGTCCGACCGGCTTTATCAAGTAAACCTTATCATGCAGATTGAACGGATTAAGGATTATCTTCCTGATTATCCTTTGTGTGGTTAATACAATAGCCGGGAAGAGAGAACAATCGAAGGCGATTTTGCGAATTATACTCCTTTTGCTCGGATTACTACTAGTCGGGGCCCTAGCATTTACATGTTTAACAATATTTTAGCTCAAATCGGTAGTATTATTGGCATCAATGTACTAGTAAACATTTTTACCCAAAATTACGTGTTTTGACAAAAGCAGCTATATTTTATTTGCATTCATGTTATTTTACTTGTTGGCTGTGTGATAGTTAAAATATTCGTCTTCGCGTCCATTAATAAATATCGAAGCGAAATTCATGTTTGTACTTCTGTGTCACTGTTTTAATTTTTGTTAATCTTTATGAAATTTGTGCCTGAATTCTAAATATTTAAATCAGCATGGATCGCGAAAGCGGAGCAGAAATACAGTTATTATAACCCTGAATGCTCGAACTTATAAGCTCCATCGAGTACTGCATAAAATTACTGTTTTTCACATTCTGACACAATAAAATCAGTCAAATTTAACGTAGCACACCAGAAGCTTCCAAAATTAGCCGTATACTAAAATGAAGATATGTTTGCCATTAAGGTGTTGTGTATTTTGTTCACTTTCCCAGGAGGGTACATTTTTAAACGAGAACAGAAGATATTTACCTAAGCACACAATGTGATGGTAAACTTTTAAACCTGAGCTGCTTGAGAGGATATCCAAGGTAATGCATATACTAATCCGTGATCAAATTTTTGTCGCTTTTGCTTCTATCATCGCTTAATCCTCAGACCAGCTTCAGTCGCTAATGGACTGTCTTTCTTAGACATGGAAAGATTATGGACTGACTGTCATCATTAATAAGGCGAAAGTCCTTAATTATGGAAATATACCGACTCCAATCATCACCGCTGAAAATTGTAAGCTTGAGCCAGTACATCATTTCACACATCTCGAATACGTTATTGCGGGAAACCCATCGTGAGAGAACGAGTATGAGAAGCAGAATAACAAAACATTTTCCATGGTGCCTAGTTTGAGCTCCAGTTTCTGTAGCAATTGTCAAAAGACCGTTAATGGTGGCACACAGCACGTTCATAGTAATACTTTACTATATGGCAGTGCAAATCTTTGACTATCTACGTAAGACACGAAAATAAAACAGGATGTTTTCCATTTATGAAAAATCGGCTATATCTTGAGCATATTATCGATGGATAGTGTAACACATGTATAAGTGATTTCTGAAGCTAGTTTACAGGTTATGTTCACTACACTAATACCACACCATTTAGGCTGCCCGAGACTTGTGTGTAGAATGGGACACGGTCAATTACAAAGGATCTACACTAATGAGAGTGGAATTCACGAAGTTGACCTTTGCACAGACCGCGCTTGCACTACAAAGTCGTTAGTGAAAGATATATGGAACATCTTGAACTGTAACCCACGGTATAGGAAGAATTTGTTTATGTTTATACATCTGTGAAGTACCATCTTCGCGCTTGGGAAGAGCACATACTGCTGTTAGTTGCCGAAAGTAAATTAAGCCGACAGAGAGCATATTTTGCCGATCGACCGAGGACTTCATAATGATTTGAACACTATCAGAGAGATCGTTCCTTGGAGTCAAAATGTTAATTCATGTTAAAAGCTGTGTAGCATGGAATACTGAGGCGCTCACACGGGACATCCACGTTAGAGATCGACTGGTAAAGCTTAGTCTGTATTTCAGTATCAACACTTTGAAAGCAATGCATGCATGCTCGTGTTCCGATTGTGAATCTTAATTGTTGCTTGGTCAAGCTGGTCATAAAATTTAAAAACATTTTTATAAATCTTTCTAGTAATTAACACTTGAGCGTGCTACTGGGTTTAATAAATTTCTTAATTTAAGTTGTAATCTGAAAGTTTAATGTAAACTTGAAGAATTTAATTTGTTTATCAAATTTTAATTAATTTCGTAACAACTGAAAGTGGTTTTTGTAGGAAACTTTTTTAATCTCTGCTGCAACACTTCCAGATTTGGCGCGCTGTATTTACCAGGCAAAAAGTAATTTAATTCTTGTTTTTCTATGCAGTATTTCAAATTTCAATGTCGCACAAGATGTTCCTTTCTGTGAGCAACACTATTTGGAGATGTTCAGACTCAGAGGTTAGTGCTCATTTGAATTGCCATTCTATTCTCATTCAAACGGTAAGATTTGTTTCAGTAAAGTTTGCTTATCGACAACATGCCACACTGATTATGTTTAATTTAAATATATCATACTTCCCATCTTCACACAATGACCTTGTGTGTATGGGAGACCAGAAGTTTTGATCCTAATTATCGATCGAATCAAATGTTACCAATGAATACTCTAAGACCGGTTATGTAAGGTGAAGCAATATTGTCCAATATATTTTCTCGGAATTTACACTGTGAACTATCAATTTCACGAAGGAAATCAGTGGATAAATTTATAATTTGTTTTCGTAGATAATTTTCTGTTTGTACGTATCTGAATGCGAACAACACATCATTGAGGATTCATTACTGATAGAAAAGTTTGAACGCAAGACAAATTTATTAAACATTGCTACAGTGTATAATCAGAACGCTAGCATGATAAAAGCTTTCATCCTAAAGATTTGTACCTAATAATAATTAATCATTTTTACAAATCGGTAATGATGACCATTATGCCACACTTCATTATAAAATATTATTATTCAGCTAATTTGGAAGCAGCGGTTTAGTCGTAAATTACCCTTGAAAATTCATCCTTAATCCAACTTTTAAGTGGATATTCAGAGATTTATTCAGAGATATATGCAGTAAAACGCATGCTTTACAAGACCCACAAAAAATGTACATCGGGTCGGATGGTCAAAATATCAAAATTTGTTATGATTATTGTCAAACAAACAAAAAACAACTTTTCCATGTGGATATCTAGTGATTTTTGTTTTTGAAAACTTCAACAGTTCCAGATGTTTTACCACAGAGTAGGTAAACTGTTCCACAGTTGCCCATTCCGCGAACGGAAAACTGCATATTTGCGTGGCAGTTTTCAACCTGCTATGCTGTTGGTAAAGTTGTAATTGGTGACCTCGCAGATGGGGTGTTAGGGAAGAATGAACAAATGACCGCAAGGATGATTTTGTTGATTCAGCACTGTCCATCAGGTGGCATAACAATATTTACGATTCAAGATCCATGATTCGAGAATTTTTGATGTTAACTGACTGGGGTGTCGCGTGTTGGTAAAGGGGATACGCATTAAATACATGCAAATTTCTAAATTTCGCAACAAAAAAGCAGCATCAAACAAACCATTTTTTGTACTGATTCGAGTGACGTATATTTTTGCAAGCATCTAGTAATTTGAGTTGATTCATTTAAATTATTAATAAATTCCGCTAGGAGAGAGTTCCCCACAATTGAACTTTCATACTTCACGAATATTTCGTGCAATTTAATGGGTTTATTTTGATCAGGGCGTCTGTGTGACTTCGTGTTTTGACTTGAGTAGGAACTTGCATTCACTGCTATAGTACTTGTTTTGGTTCGTTGGACAAATTCTTCGAGTGATGAACAGGATTCCATCCGTTCGCTAGCGTTCTCAAGGCCGGCATAGAACTCGTGGATTACAATTAATTGATTGATCATCCGTGATGAAATGTTTACGTGTTAATGAATTCGTTAAAAAGTGTTAGACCCGGGTAATATACACAAAAGTAAAAGCGCATAATTCCCATAAAACTGCCGTGAACTGTCTTCAATTTAATTTCGTCTTGGTGACTGGCACATAGATACTCCTGCCTTTTCTGAGTTCATAGCCAATTTTGTGGTCAGAATTTGAATTCATTCGCATAACCCGCCATAACACATTTAAATAAGCTTTCAAGATATAGAGTAACAATAAAATTTAGAGCCTTCAAAATGATAACTGCATGGCACGAAGAAGTATCGTGCACATTGAGTGCGCAGGTCTCATCATCATCATTATCAGATACACCATATATGGTTTCAGTAACTTGTGGCATCTTGCTGTCTATAGGAACCCTGTTGCAATACATCATTTGATGAAGGAATCTGACAAATCTATTGAAAGTTGGGTATGTGTCCCAGAGCCGCGTATCATTATGGCCGAATTCTTGGTGATTTGCTGTAATCCATCAGTCTAGTGAATTAGTAAAAATAGAACGGGGTTATGTAATCGATTTCAGTTTTTTGGAGCAAATGTTGCACCTTGATGCTTTTTTTAATTTTCTGCGAGCTACTATAATTTTAGGTGATTCGTGAATGCATAGCTCGGTTGTTCGCCACGCTGAAGCACAGCCACTTAACGCGTTGAAGCTTTTGGACATATTTCCTAACAAACATGTATTGAATAGCTACAGATGAATCCGCCAGCAGTTCAGCACCAACACTGCTATGTATTCCTTTACTAAGCTTTCGTATTAAATAACAGAATTTCGATTTTAAAAAAATACCAAGCATAAATCAGGTTGAAAAACGTTTATTTCACTCGGCTTCCCTTAATGAATGTCATCTCCTGTTATCTATTACTTGTAGGTCGTTATGACGGATTGGCGCAAAGAAAATCGGATAACACACAACGGAACACAAGCAACATCGTTGTGATTCAAAACGGTTGGCTTTCGTTTTTCCATCATTCCGTTTTCGATCATGGTATTTCTGGGATTTAAAATTTAAATGAATAAACTATTAAAACTTTAATTCACAACGTTTAAGTGATGTATGAACCTCTTGTATATTGCTTTAGTGGTCAAGTACTAAAATCTCATCGTATCTTAATGAATTAGTAAAGTTAATTGATTCGTTTCTTGCCAACATAATTCTAATTTTCTTGCGAATTCGTAAAATATCTTTAGATATGTGGCCATTGATTGCGCCTTGAATTCTGAGAAGTTACGTCAATTTCGACTGAATTTAATCAATCGAAGTTAGTGAACCACGACATCGTGAACTTATGACGTGTCACTTGCTCGAATTTTTGAAGAAATAATCAAAATCGATTTTCTTCAATTGAAACTAATTACTTCCGTTCGAAACCAAATTTCCAAAGAGAGGTATGCAAAAGAAATTAAATATACCAATACAAACTCGAACAAGTTAATCATACTAAAAGTGACGTTAGTTCGACGAGTGCAATGATGCACTCTTAATTATTGAATATAACTACGCGAATTTAATATAATAATCATAATATTATAATAATCATAATAATATAATATAATATAATATAATATAATATAATATAATATAATATAATATAATATAATATAATATAATATAATATAATATAATATATAATATAATATAATATAATATAATATAATATAATTTATTATAATATAATATATTATATTATATTATAATATAATATAATATAACTTCACGAATTTCAAATGCATTGCAGATAATTTTTGTATTATGTTTTAGACGTTTGGATAGATCCGAATTTTGCTATGGATTTTATTCGAACTCGTGTGATTAATCCGCATTTGCATGCATTTCCGTAGCACACCTCATGACCGGTTTCTCGCTGTTTGTACTCAAGATTCAAGATTTATGCCTGAAAAAGCTATTACCTATACAATATGTATGAATAACTTCAATGGAACCAACGACTGGGATAGTTTATTTATAGTTGGAGGCAAAATTAGGATTAGCTCTCACGTGGTCGTCAAGTTTCGATTTGGATATAGCCAAAAATGTTGAGTTAACCAAATCGGCAGGTAGGGAATTCTAAACACAACACACACGTACCGAAGAAGAATACCTGCGACAGTTCCATTTTAAATGTGGAATTTCCAACTTGCAACCATGACTACGGATGTTGTTAGAAGTTCGAAGGTGGAATAATTTGTCCAGAGGGTGGCAAACAATAGTAAGGATTTTGTATGCATGGATAAGTTCGCCTCGCGTTCTCCTCAGATCCAGGCGTCTGATTCGCTCGACGTATGGTGTATTTTCAAAACCACTAACAAGCTAAGACGCTCTGTGATATAAGTGGACGAGAAGTAAAATATCTTTCTGGAGAAATGGTGTCCAGTCTTGGGCAGCATAGTCTAGGACCGGGTGTATACAAGTGTTCATCGTGAGAGGAAACAACCCTGGAAAAAACGACCTAACATCCGGCGAAACCAACCTAGCAGCCTAGACGTGCGTTTCTAAACGGCTTCGCACTGTAGACCATTTTCCAAACTGCTGCAAATCCAAACATCCAGGTCCTTTTTTCTACTGTGTGCTCCAGGATTTGGTTACCGAGCTTGTATTGATTGGAAAATCCAGGATCGCGACCGATCGGCATGATCTTGGACTTTTGCATATTCAATGGCAGGTTATTTTCTGATAACAAGTAGTACAAATCATTCATGTCGTTTTGTAGCAAAATACAATCATCACGATTGCTAATTCGGCTCATTATTTTCTTGTCATCAGCAAACAGAAGCATCTTATTGTCGTTTGGTATTGGTAAATCATTCATGTGGATCAAGAACAGTATTGGTGTAAGCACCTATCCTCGCGGAATATCGCTAGTGACATCGATTTGCTGTGGAAATAGGCCATCCACACGAACTCCGATGTTTCTGTTGCCACGATAATCACGAATCCATTCATATAATTGTCCAACAATACTGTGTTTCTTTTAGCTTGTTCAAGAGTAAATAATGATCGACTCTCTCGAAATCTTCAGAAATGTCAAGGTAGCATTCATGAATACACCCACCTGCATCTACAACACTCATCTAGTCGTCTAAGAACAATTTCTGCGAAATCCATGTCGGCTAACTGACAAAAGTCCATTGTTATCTAGATGTTGTAGTAGATCTACAGCTATTATTAGCTCAAGAACGTTTGATGCCGTAAACAGTAATGTCACGGGCCTGTAGGTTTTGATATAAGAACTGAAACCTGATTGGTAAATAGGTGTTATTTGTCCTATTGTTCGGTCTTTGGGTACCACACTAGCTTGGAGCAAATTAATAAACAAGTTAGATAGAGGTTTAGACAGTTGCGTATGACAGGTTTTGAGCAGCATTGAAGTTATCTCGTCTTGTCTGGGAGATTTCTTTTCATTTAATTTTCGCAAACACCGTCGAAGTGAGCAATATTCCATTCAAAGTCGGTTGGTCAATTTGAATGATTGATTCTTCAATGGGCTCCGTGAATTTTGACGCAAAAAATTTTTCATAAAACACTGCTAATAAATTAGCGTTGTCTTTAAGGGATTTAGTGCAATTATTTACGCATCGATATAAATGCTTCGGATTGTGGCGCATATTAGAAATCAAATTCCATTGGAAAGCTTGTTTGTTATCTCGAATAAAGCGGATGACTTTGTTTCTCAGTCGTGTAAATTGTGCCTATGAATCGGCTGTTTGTAGCCTTATGATACTCCCATGATCTTACTCTTTGTTTTATCCATTTTTAATCCTACTTCGTAGTTTAACTTTATTATGTTGAGTAGCTTTCCTCAGAACAAATATTGAATGTTCGTCCAGTATAGATTTCAGGTGCTCTAAAAGAGAGAGATAGCTAATGACTATCCTGATTGGAGTAATCCATTTGTGCCAAACTAGTACATTGTAAAGCGATACACAGAGCGAGACAGTTCACTCTCCTGACGCTTTTTGTTACTTAACTTCTGCGCGACAGCGCTACAAACGTACCTGAATTATAGATCAACATGATCGCTTTGTCCGATTGGCAGTTTATAGATAACATTCTCTACAGCGGTAAGATCTTATGTTAATATTAGTTCTGATCACCTCATACGAGTAAATACAAGGACGTGGTTATAAGCAGATGCGTAATCCAAGACGGTTCAAAGTTGATAGTCATGTGTCTCTGATAGATGATCATCCCGGCTGTACAGCTGGTAATGTTGAAATCCCCGCTTATCAATATTTGAGTCCCGTGCCGCGTTGTCACGTAAAGCAAGCTATCAATCAGTTTATTGTTCAGGTCGGGAGTTGCTGTTAGAGAAAAATAGATCACTCCTGAAGTTAGAGTCAGAGAGCACCAAAGTTTTTCTGGTATATCAAGGGCCTTATCGTTCATAACCATGCAGATAAACGACTGCTTGAAGTAGTGTTCTGTTCCTCTTCCAGCACCTAAACTTTCACGCCGGAATTGAGATATACGAGTTGTAGAACCACGTTTTATTATTGCAACTATTTTCGGCATCGGTTCATAGTAAATCTCAGGCAGTTCGCATAATTTGTTGATAAGACTGTTCGAGTTGATATAAATCTACTTGATAGCATTTTTCGTGATTAATGACCGGGTGTAAATTGAAATTATCGGTTAGAATTTTCTGGAGTCAGACTTGGCAAGTTTTTTTGGTGTTAGCTTTGGTAGTTACTAATATCAATTAGGAGGGTGTGTATCTTTGTTTGTGTTGATAATGCTTGAGTGACAGAATTAGAAATTGTATCAGGTCCTCGATCCGGATCTTGATCGATTTTGGAGCGAGCGGCAATTGCATTATTTGTGCCAGTGGAATCTTTAGTCCGTGTATGCATCTCAATGTTTTCTTGGTTGACCGTTAGTTATATTCTGAACTCAATGATTGTCTCGTACTTTGACGGTGGGATCAGATAGAATAACCCTTTTGATAACTTATGTTTATAGTCTTTCCAATTGAATCTTAGTCTATCCGCCATGACACTCTTTAGAGCGGTCCCATTTAGCGAATTTGGACACACTTTATTTTACTTCAGATATCGTAGTAGACGGAAATATCGAGCGCAACGTTTTCGGAAATGTTCATAATTTCTGCCAGGAATCTCTCGTGCTTACATTCATGTTTAGAGCGTTCGTGAGTTGAAGAATTAACAATAATTTTTAGAATCTCAAGTAATAAGAAGTTTCAAAGTCAAAGTACAAATACAAGTTCAAATACAAGTCCATGGGAAGAATAGTTTCTACGATCAGCTGTTGTGCCGTTACTCTCGCGCCATGGAATATCAAGGTAGATATGGCAGGGTGTTTCTGAGTTACTTCGTTGCATTTATGCGTTTAGCAATATTTCTTCTTGATATCTTTCATTGTGTACTGTTAACTTAAGCAATCGTGGTTTGTCGTGGTGTGGCAAATCACGTTTTCTAGTAACCTGATTCACTAAGATGAGCATAATATGTTGCATAGGTCAAACCACACCTTAATGTCGTGCTACATCCGAGCCTCAAATAGTGAAGCATCAGGTTCTGGAATATTTGAACATATTACACTAAAGTTGTGGAGCCGGGTGACTGATCAATTGTTCGAATTTTGTGGAGTTGGTCCACTGTATTATTTTCGATATATATATATATATTATATATATGAGATATATATATAATGAAGGGCGTAAGCCAAAATTATGTCAGCGCTATGTTAAACGCACATTTTTATCATCAAACGAGATCAGTTGGAGGCCTTCTTTAGCTATTTATCTGAAATATACTCACGTATTACGGTAATAAAGGAAGTGGAATCCTTGCGCAGACACTCTTCCATTTTGGACTGTTTAGCACAAAATGTAGACGGGAAAAATAAAAACATCTGTCTATCGGAAACCTATCGATACAGATGCTGTTCTACGATACACTTCCGCTCATCCAAGACAGGTCTTCAGCTCCACAGCATGTTCCATTTTGCATAAGATAGAACACTTTTCAGCGACGAACTAGACCCAAAACAGGCGCACCGTGAAGCGAGCCAAAGGCTGATAGACCACGCATTTAGGCCGCTGTGTCAACTGACCTTCACCGTGTTCACTTGTATTAGATGTGGATACACGCTAGTTGGCAAATCGACCACTGATCCTGGTCATTCCCACGAGACGTGACACATTGTAGTCCTACTATAGGCTGTTTAGCGGTAAGATCAAATCAGTGGTTGGGAGGTTTACTACTACTTAATCCTGTTTCATGTCCTGACTATCCTTTGTCTAACAAAGCTTCTGTGTCAGAAGTGAAACGTTACCCCAAAACTGTCCTAACCGATTGCACTCAAACGTCTTTTATAACATCTATCGCTTCCTTCGCCATGGTCTTATCGCACCTAACATGGATTTCCCCAGATCAGACATGACAGGTCACAAAACGTGCCCTCGCTTTTAGTCCTATCGTACAGCTGTTGGGTGAGTGATGATAATGCATACAAATCCGGATTTTTGTGTAAAGTGCCAACCACGTGTGTATGGGTATATGTGATTGAACATCACGATCGTGCTAACTTTAATTACCAGGGGTTCACAAGTAAAATACTTGTGATTAAGTATTTTACATCATACGGAGCTTTAAATCTGTTGTTTTAATTGTAAAACGTTTGATGACATTGAAACGAAACGGAGCCACCTTATAGCCAAGTAGTCTTGCCACAATTTGAAATTGTAGCACAAAGTAAACTTTTGATATATGTAACTAAGACATTAGTACGATACTCAGGTAATTTCTGAAAAATTTAAGACTAGTTTACTTAGTTAAGAAGCGTTGAATTTCATTTCGTTTAACGTCAATTACTTGCCTCTTTGGATGTTCTTATATTTGCTAGTTTTACTTTCGTTAATTTTTACTTGCTAACAATCGAGTTTTTTCAAAACTTATAAAAACTGTACCGAATAGACTAATATAATTAATATATATTCATTTCCTGTAAAACAATCAAGTGTTACCTACGATTTTAATACACCGCTTGATTTTCAACACAACATGATTATTTTCTTGAACGGAACTCGAAGTAAAGAAGAAATTTATGTTTTCGGGACAACAAATTGCTTCAAAACTCATAAACATTAGGCTGATATCCTTTAATTGTATGTTGATTTACTTTGGCATATTTGAAAACGGACTGATCTTACTTCTCACCTGGATATATATATAAGAGATTCAAATGAACATGGATAACAAAGTTCGCAAAAGAGGGTGGCTGCATCGCACTGCAGTTAATGTCGGATAACATGATGTCTCAACGGCATAACATCATAGACACAGATATAGAAAGTTATTTTGGATTTTAGGAATAGTTATCTCGAGCCCATAAAACATAGCTCTTATACATACGATGAGTAATTAAAAACTAACATTGTGTATTTTACTAATACCTCTTTCTCACATGAATTACAGGTTATTTTATTCTCTCCATGTTTCATTTTTTTCGAAAAGTTTGCCTTCAACCAATACGAAACTCGAATTAATGTCATGCTTCAAAACTTACACTGAATATGTTTGCATCAAGTCATTTATTCGTAATACCAATTTATAATTTGTGCATGCATTCATGCATGTCTCTGATGTACTCACATTTTCAATATTGATATTTTAATCGTGTTGTTTTCCAAATTCAACGCATTTTCGACTAAAAGAACTTCGGATTTTTGAGTTACATTGAAAATTACCTATTGCATAACTTATCAAACTTCATTCCACTTTTAGATCCCACCAATCAGATCGATTTAAAAGAGGTCAATTCGATGAACAAGGAAGAAACATGTAAACCAGTTCTGATACGAGAATTGATAAAAATGTTCCAAGAAATCTGCCGTTGTGAAGAAAAATATGAACCCAAGTCAATTCGATGTGGACCAATGACCCGTAACAGTCTGAGTTACGAACGTGATCCATAATTCACTTAGCCAAATATATTCCTCAAACATAATCAGTCGACATTTTAGTTATTATTTCGGGGTTACTTTAAAACATTAATTCGACTTTAATCCGGTGTTAAGTTTTCTGTACATCATACTTACTTACTCAAGGTAGTTAACGGAAGATAATTATACGTTATGAACTACCTTTTCAGGATACAAGTCAAATCGAAATTTAGCCAAAAGATATCAGGTTGATACCTACCGTTCATATTCTAAATTTGGTCTCTTCACGATTTTTCTAAGAATTCTCCGCAATAATAAGGGCTGTGTATTCATATACTATAACCAACAACCACCATTATGTTTTGAATAATTTCCGCTAAACTTAAGAGTCGGTCTGGTTCAGAGTCATTATGGACCGTTACACAGAGACGCCCTATTATGTATAATGGATAAGTGCAATATAAGCTAAGAATTGATGCCCCATTAAAACACAGATTTGTGTATGTTAATTTCCATGAGAGCACATTCTGTCTCACCTCAGCAAAACAAACCGGTTCTACATGGATAACGCTATCCGGCCGTTTAATTACTAAATGTAATTGATGACCAGGCCTTTTAACAGTTTGAATATGTTTCTTAAATGAAAGAGACTTATCTAAGTCCGAAATAAATATATTTTATCCAGTTGGTGATCGACAAACTGATTTCGTATTTAGCATATTACCGCTTTAGGTACTGTTTCGAAGGAACATATTACCTTGTCTTCAAACAGCCTTCCTCATTACACTTTTTAAGTAACATTGATCGTTTTTAAAAGGAGCTCTGTAAATAATCCAGACGCAATCTTTGGTTTGAAACTCCCGTCGAACTGCAGGTGTTGTACGGTACAATGGTACGCTCAATCGCCTGACATTAGAAGAAGAAGAGAAGAAAATGACTTTATTCGTGTACACGAAGTTTCAGCCTGCAGATCAAAACTATCTTAGATAGTTGTGAACAGATGTTTTAGCATAAGCTGGTAATTCCGAGCTAAGCAATCAGCTGTAGCTAAAAGCGAGAATTTATTCGATCATTTCGAGTTTACAGTATCTTTGCAGAAATTATGAAGCTGATCATGATTTGGTAACACTTCTCCTGGGGAGAATGCAATTTGAAGTGCCTCGCCAGTTCCGTGCTCAAATATGAAACGAGATCTGTATTTCTGTAAGCAGCCGAAAAAGAACCCAATTAGACAGATTTTAATAATTTCGTCTGTGTATGAAATTATGTTGACTGAACATAAGCGTAAATGTCGAAAGTATATTAAATCGTGGGCGTTTGTTAATAATATTTAACACATTGCTCAATTTAGAGCATATCTCACCCTCATTATAAAATATACTGAGGTGTTCCTCATACTTGAACATTCATTATTATTAATTTGCGTGACTGGAACTAGTGGAGAATACAACCTCTGAAGTCATATAACTTTCGCGTCCCGCAAGAATTCAGATAGCTAAATCTTCATGTGCATCCAATTTCAAGTGAACGCTGTCTCCATTGTACACAAGAATTGTTTGCATTATTCGAATAAATGCTTGTAAAAAATACTTTCCGGTGGCGAATATAATTTCGAACTCCCCGGATTTGTCTACTTCCGTGGTTGCAAAGTTTGTGTGTGCTGCTTTGTGCAGGAATTGTGATTAATGGATCCTCCAACATTTGTAGCTCATCCTGCACCTTGGATTCCAGCTACTGGATTATCCTACATGGATATTCTCGCTATCTTTGAACTTCACTGAATCTTTTGTTGGACATTTTCTCAATTGGTCTTTTAGTGAGTTCATTTATATTTTGTGTATTTTGGTCCACTACAAGTAGTCACAAAAAATGTCGTGAACACGCTAACGAAGCACACATATATTTTAAATACATGAAGCTGATTATAAGCCAGTTGTGTTTCTAAATTCCAGTCGGTTTGGTATATTGTATTGCACTTACAATTCTAAGATTCGGCGAGTCATTGATGCTGTCACACATAACAATTTGCAAGCAAATCGATGCATTATCCATCAAAGTTTATTCTTCAATGACCAATGCAATAGAAAATATTTGTATAGCTTATGGAGAACTATACAGTGGCTCGCAATAATTTACAATGTATGCGACAGGTTAATTCTGCTCGTTGAAAATGCTTGAAGTGGGCAGTAATCATTTTCTGGAAAAGAATACTACGACAATAAATTAATCTAAGAATTGAGTCGTTAGCATTAAAATGATTAAAAAATATGTTCTTGGAAATAATGAAGTATTACAGGAGCGTCTGCTGGAGACGAATAGTTAGGATTTTTTGCTATTATTACTTTGATAATATACAATATAATTCATATCAGAGATTTAAAATTAAATAATAAAAAGTAATGATTTGTCCATCATACGTCGGCTGACATGTAAGTGGCCTCCTTATTCTGAAAGTTAAAATACTCAAAAACTAAATAAATGTCCATATTTTGTAATCTGATATAACATATTATCCGTAAACAATTGATCCATTATTAGAAACGAGGAAATAATTAAGGGCAGAGATAAACAGTTTTTTAGATCTAAGGCAGGCTGCTTCACTATGATGTTAATAAGCATCGTAATAAGTTACATATAACCTGAACGCTTGCAATGAAATAGATGCGTACAAAATTAGACGGAATTTTTTATTACCACAGCTCATCAGAGTGTATCAATGTTCAATAACAAATTCTGTATACCAAATTTTATAACAGAATTTTTGGTATGAAATTTTGTTTTTTTATAATCTTATAGTTTACTCCAAAAACTTAGGGAAGTAAACTACTGGTTAAAAATCAAAAAAACATTTTAGTAATCCTTACATAACTCTAGTTCATACAGGATTCTACTAGTGTCAACTCGTAGTGAGCTATTATAGCAGTAAACTCTCCTTTCATGGCAAGCGTCAACTGCGAGAACACATTTTTAAGACATCAGTGCCTGAAACATCTGCTAAAGACATGAATTGACAAATGGCAGTAAGTATAAGTGACTTATGACCCGAGGCGCGTTCTGCAGCAGAATTATGAAATAAGCAAACAATTAATTTCTCGCGGTAACTAAACGAAAAAAATTGTCAATATTATTAATATTATTTCCATAAAATAACCTGTAAACACCTTTGTATGTTTACGCAAGCAAAGTTTTAATTTGGGAAAATAATGCCGTGTCGATCGCATGGTAAAACTTTTGTTCAATGATCATTACTGGAATATATTTACGAGAAACCGATCTCGCGCATGAAATAATCCAGATACAACCTTTGAGCAGCTTTCAGTCTTTTGAAAGTTGTACGGGAAATATAACCTGTAAAGGGTACAAAATAATGAGAAATAAATTAAAAATAGCTTAGGCTCAACATCGAGACATGGAAAAATGTGCAGAATGACATCTAAGAACGTAAGCAATTTTGAAATTGCAGTAGCGATTTCAATTAAGGTTGTCATAAATAATAAACCTAGATACATTACATATAACTCTCAGGTACAATCTATGGACTAAAGTCTGTGTCGAATGTGACTACTTCATATTGCTTCGCGGCGTCCATCTTGCATTTTTGTCCGCCATTGAAATGATCGCGCGATGAATAGCATGATTTGGACTGCTGCGTGGCAGTTTTAATGCGTCATTGATGCCTATTTTTCAACAGTAATATCAGTATCAGTATCAAAGGGCGATAATCGACCAAGTCGAAACGAGTGCCTAGATTCTTTCGGAGGTGTGCTTGAAAACATCCACCACTTCCAGGATTGATTCGTAAGTAACACAGGGGTGCTTAACATTAAATGGAAGAGGGAGAGGTCTCATCACCAAAAGGTGAGAGAGATAATGCATATTGCATGTCTAATCGAATGAAAAGACGATGGACAGCAGTTTATTTCAATAAATACGAAAAATGAAAAAGAAACGCTTTTTGAGTTTCAAAATGATTTTCCGAATAATTTTGTGGTTTTTTGGTGGTTTTCTTACCATAAATATATAGGGCTTTTGTCTTAAGGGTAATGCTACGGGAAGATCACTTGATACTGTTCGTCCAGCCCATGTTTAACCGCAATTACTGAAGTTGCCAAGATTGGTTCTGCGGGAAGTGAGTTCCACGCGTTCACTATACGAATGCTAAAGAAATGCGTTCTGGATTCAAGCCTAGTGTGCTGTTTACTTAGCTTAAGACTGTGCCCTAGTGTACCAACCAAAAAAGAGAACCGAAAGAAGTTATCGAATGCGAGACAACTTAATCCTTTGACAACCTTGAGGGTCTCATAAGATCCCCCCTAAGTTGCCTCCTCCTACACGAGAAAAGTCCTAGTGCTAACAGACGATTTTCATAATTGGTGTATGCTAACCCCTCGATCATGCGAGTGGCCAGCTTCTGTACCTTTTTTAGCTGCACGATATCCTTCTGGTAATACGGCCTTCAAGCCTGGATACAGCATTTTAAATGTCGCCTCACTATTGTCTTGTAGAGGGGCAATAGCACCTCAGCTTTTCTGCAAGTGAGGGCTGAACGTAGTCAAAAATGTTCCCTCCAGGCCTTTTGACCCGCAGCAGCACATTGGTCAGCTCACTTGAAGTTTGCGGGCTGAGTGAGCAGAATTTCAACATATTTGAGTGTTAGTCCCTATATATTAAACGAAAACAAACTTTGGACAGCAAACGATCAAACATGACATGAAAAAATGCTCTGCTGGATGACTCAAAGTGAATAATTATGACAGCGGTTAGATATTATATTCTCTGCTTTTGGTTAGGGTGTATAATGGAGGACGTTGGTTAGGAACATCTTTCATCGAACAGCAGAATGCTATATTTAATTATTGTAAACTTATGGCTTATAACGCAGTATGAACAGAGATCGAGCTTAAATTTCATTCACCTGGCCAATCCTAAGTTGGTTAAGAACTGCTCAATCCATTGTGGGTTCTGCGCTCGTGAAGATAGACAGGCACGTTCAATATCAACTGACGCACAACAATACCTACATGCCGTATAATCCCTCAATTGGTTTGTTCTTGACAGGTATGAATCACAGAATAGCTCGATTGCGTAATCGGTGCGCACGCTAGAGGTCAAGCATGTTGATGTTTATTCACTGCAGAAACGGATTGTGGATATATGAGCCCCATTCATCTCATTGACTGCATTCTTACCTTTTTTATCTCAACCGCTTTAGCGTTCCATGTATGGTTTTACCCGCACGCTTATCACTTCTACGTTATCAAGATCAACGCACGAGTTCAACTAGTGCTGAATCTCTGGTCATTGATTGATATTTAATGGAATTACGTGGCTGCATACAGATTCCATTTTTGTGTTAACTTATCCTAGTATTGAGTTTTCTGGATGTTTGTGATAAGTGTGCGGGTAAAACCATACATCGAACGCTGAGGCGGTTGAGATAACAAAAGCTGGTAAGAATGCAGTCAATAAGATGAATGGGGCTTATATCTCCACAATCGGGTTCTGCAGTGGATAAACATTAACGTGCTTGACCGCTAGTGTGCGCACCGATTACGCAATCGAGCTATTCTGTAATTCACACCTGCTAAGATTAAACCAATTGAGGTATTATACGACATGTAAAGGTGGTGGTGCGTCAGTTGGTATTGATTGCGCCCGTCTATCTTAAAGTGCGCAGCACCCACAATGGCTTGTGCAGTTCTTAACCAATTAAGGATTGATCAGTTGAATGAAATGTATGCTTGATCTCTTTTCGCACTCCATTAGTCTGACGAATCTTCTGCGTTAGAAGTAAAACGTTATCACTAAACTACTCTCACCGATTCATTAAAATCTTTCTGTTTTCATGACTATCATTCCCCACTCTGTCGCGAACATTTTCCAACACTTTTCTATTATTCATCCTCATTTTCAGTGATGGCTTGATTTGTTTGCTTAATTGTTGTGTCTCCTTTTAGCTAATTATTTTGTTTTTGTCATATTGCTATGTGAATTGGATTTTCTCAAGTATTTCGGTAGGGTCATTAGATATTTTATACATGAAATATGTAGCTTAACATTATGAACAGCAAATTACTGGCATGAATCGTTGAACAGAATAATCTTTTTTCGCCAAAGTTTATACTAGTAATTATTGGACTCCATAGCAGAATTAAATTTATTTCCTCAATGTGCAACTGCTGTACAACGCAGTAGGCGGCGCGTTTCGGAGCGCGATCTGTTTGAACCGGTTTGGGCTGAAATCCTTCGAAGGATTTAATTGAGTTACACAAATCCGTCGTCTGAGCACATGTTGAATATATCATTTATGCTCGATCACTCTAACTGGTTAAGCATATTGATTACCTCCAATTGTTCTAACAGATAGCTAAATTTTATGACTGATGAGCAAGTGTGTAGACCGTAAATAGCAGTCTATGAAAGTTATTTTGCTTCTCGCTGGATAGACGGAATCTACGAGGGGATCTCATTGAAAACTCTAAAATCATTTGATGCTTGAGTATTGTCCAACGTAATGGTATCTATGCCCTCGTGAAAAATGTTGGTATCAAGTTCACCCACTGCAACAGTGAAAGCAGCAAGTCAAAACTAGTGTTCATATGCAAATCTTGAATAAAATAGTAGTAACCAACTGCAACCGTATTACGAATAAATTTGTAAGCTTCGAACGATTAGTATTTTACTAGAAGACTTGAATTTCCATGGCTTGTTTCATTATGTGTCAATCATCAATATAAAAATTATACACATATTCCAAATTATAATCGAACCATCAGATGCTTCTTTGCACTTGTTGATAAGGGGAGTTTTTTGAAATTTTAGAGTAACATACTTTCAAAAGTAATTTGAAACATATTGTGTGAATAACATCTGGACGTCCCGTTGTAAAATAAGCCGCATACGGTCCAGCACATGCTAAAAAGAACCAAATTTGTTCCAAAGGTAGATCATATATTTCTAAAGATAAATTTTTATGTAGATAAAGATTTCGAGACTCTAGAAAGTGCAAGTTCATGTTGCAAATGGCTGTAGGTGGCTTAAAGCCAATCATGCGTCCATATTTCCTCCGACCGTATGTAGTCGAGCAACCGGCAATTCGATATTGAGTATGAAGAAACGAACGAAACTACCTCTACAGCTCTCAAAACCGCCATGAAACTCGCTCAATTTTATACTAAAATGTTCTACAATAACGAGCATTCAGATCTCAAATTAAGACAATACATGACATCGCTCAGGACTCCGAACGTGTCCTGGTGGAGCTTTTTGCGTTATATACTAAACTTCGGCAGCTGCTGGTGAAATATCAACGTTTTTCATACAATGCGCCCATGCTCAATGCTCACCACTCTCTGATCTTCTCATACCTTTACTGCGTTATAGCAAGGTTCTTATTGACTGGAAAATTGGATAAATTACTCCTATAAACAAAGGTGAAAACCAATCCGATGTCTGTAACTGCATACCAGTCGCATTGTTGCCCGTTGTCTCTGAACGTTTCGACGGATTTGTACATGAATAAATTATAAAACATCTGGAACAAAATAGGTTTCTTCCCGTCGCGCAGCACATATTTTGGACAAGACATGACTGTCTCATCAATCACAAATAATCTGTGGTAACTGAATTCTAGCGCAGACAATGAATACCCTGTCCACGATTCTGACTTGTATATCTCTACAACATTTGACCGTGTTGACCACAGCTTACTGCTAGAGAAAATGGAGTTTATTGTGGTGGGGGAAAGATTATTGACCTGGATACAGAATAACTTGACTGGTAGTGTCATAAGGATTAAAGTTCATGTGGAACACAGTAGAAGTTAAAAATGAGAGCTAAATTCGAGTCCAGTGGTTCCATTATGAACCGTTGTTATCAAATTTCTGAATAGGTCAATGGGCCTGATACGGATGAGTAGTGGCAAACATGAATAAAATATTCTCCAAAAATCGCCTAAATAACTATGTCCATCAGATTTAATTGGTGTTAGCTTACCTAGTATCGAATGAAAAGACCTGATATGGAGATCTGTTTGGTTTTGGCGACCAAAACAGGTGTTGATTACTCCTTCTGACTTGTCGGGCAAGGAAATTTACTCGAAAGTACCAGTCTGGAGAAACATAAACGCTTAATCGCCATCGATCAAACGGTGGATAGTAGCCAAATTAGTAAGGCGTGGGACTACAATGTCAATTGTCCGGAGTTTTAATCCCACCCGAATCGGAGGATATGTACGGCTGATGAACTCAAATAAGAGCGATAATCGAGTCCAGTGCTTCGATTATGAACCGTCATCATCAATTTTGTGAATAGTTCGATGAGCTTTCCACGGATGAATATTGACAAACACATTTCAAAAGTTGCTCACTTCAAAGATCAGTCTTGGGGGCAATAATCCTTGAGGTGTACACAAACGATATACCTGAAATCACTCGTAGTAAAGTCATTTTATTTACGTATGATATCAAAGATTGGACTATACAATAGAGCGTTGCCGAATTCTACAAAAAGTTCTCGATGAACTTCCTACGTGGTCTTTACCAAACTGCTTACCATGCAACATCAAAAATGTGAAACGGTACACGTAGTTAAATCCTTCTAATTCACATATTCTAGGGGATCCCAATAAATTTCAATGTTTTACGGACCTAGTGTGTGGATTATCAGTAATTTAATGTCTTCATAGCGTTCTATGTTTTTAAAATAGTCCTGCCAAACCATAGTACTGTCAAAAAAGATGTTCGGTAGTTTCACAAAGCATATCCTCTACGGATAATTAACACGTATATTCGGTCAACAATGTAGTATGCATTTCCAGATTAGTTCATATGGAAATCTGTCGCAACATATCATTCGTGAATCAAGCCTAAACAGGATCTTGGCTCAACTTGGCAATTAAATGTTGACCAATTATAAGCTGGCACCTCAATACATAAGCTGGCTTTCAATATGGACAAAATATCTTTTTCGTTTTTATGCACTCCCTAGATTTATAATCTATATTTACTGTAATTATTTGCTTTATAGACCATTAAAAAATTGAACTACGTTGATTTTTTTCGAACGGTTTTTTGATCAGAAATGGGAAAGTTTTCTTCTGCGTAATAGTGGCGAGCTTCTTAAATAAATTCTCTCAGGACCTAATCATTTGTAAGTCCGCAATCCTATTTAAAAATAGTTTGAATGCCTAGTGGTCTGGGCTATTTTCATAAGTTTTTTTATGTATTATTGATCGACTCCCGATTAAATTAACACGAATATTTTTTTTAATTTTAATACGCATTTAAATAAAATCTAGCAAAAAATAAAAACGGTAAAATCTCTGTTATGATGTCAGGATCTTACTGTATATAAAAATTTCGCCAGAGCTTATCTCATACCAGCTCATCGTAGAAAAACAATTTCTTTTCTTTCAAATCTAGGCTATAAGAACTCGAAGGATGTTCTGGATAACTATCAAAGTTTCGTTGCCATTTGGATAAGCCGAGGGTAACAGATGACACGAAAAGTTAATCCGCGTAGTCTGCAAGATTTGCAGGCCACCTGACTCTCCGACCTGATCGAGTATTTTTGAACTGGGGAGGGTGGGTCAGAAGATAAAAGAGAGAGTTCGCACGGCTGGGTAAATTGGGTTGACTGAGTCAAACTGGGGAAAATTGGAGTAGGCGGGGTTAAAGGAAAACTGTCAACATCGATAGTACCACTTCGGGTGTGAACGTTTGAAAGTGGTGTTTCGTCGCACACTGGTTCGATAAAAGCTGCTTTCAAGCGATCAATAGTAACCGTATCTTGAGCACCATTTTTCTCGATGACGAAGTATTTGCACAGTGGCTAATGACTTTGATGGGTCCAGTGTATGGGGGTTTGCGCGTGTGACCATTTCGTATAAAGACAAAAGCACATGACTGTAAATCATTTAGCAAGTAAACGTTACGATTGTATGGGCGAGTGGGGGTGGCACGCAATTGACGCATGGATGATCGTAAGCGATTAACATAATTGGGAACTGTGATGTCTGCTGCAACGTCATGGGGTGCAATCAATTCACCAGGGAGGCGAAGTGGAGTGCCGTAAACTAATTCTGCCGCGGAACAACCGAGATCTTCTTTGAAAGTAGCACGTATACCAAGAAGGATCAATGGCAGGTTCTCTGCCCAATTTTCCGTATTACCATATGACATCAGTGCGACTTTTAGCTGTCGATGAAACCGTTCAACAACTCCGTTAGCGCAAAGATGGTAAGCTGTTGTTTTTATGTGATTAGCACCTAGAACAATAGTCAACTCACGGAAAAGGTTGGATTGAAACTGCGATCCACGATCCGTAGTAATAGTAGATCGGACACCATAATTGCTGATCCCGTTTTGCAGAAACGATTTCGCTACTGTTTCTGCTGTAATATCAGTAATATGGATGGCTATATGCCAGCGGCTGAAACGGTCGACACAAGTGAAAATTTATGTGAAACCATTAGAGATAGCCAGAGGACCGACAATGTCGGGATGAACATGCTTAAATCGTTGACTCGGTGGAGGAAAAAATCCTGGGGCACTGAGATTATGACGCTGCACTTTGCTGCGTTGACACTGGATACAGGCTTTAATCCAATTGGAATATCCGCGTGCATTTTAGGCCAAACAAAGCGATCGGTTATCAACTTACGAGTAGCTTGAATACCGTGGTTGGAAAGCAAATGAAAGTGGCCAAAAATGGACTTCCTCAGTAACTTTGGTACTAAAGGACGGGGATGGTCGGTGGAAAAATCACATAATAAAGCCGAACTCGAATTGGGGATACGGACAGTTTGAACTCTAAGGGATGAGAAAGATTGATATTGCTGTAAGTCACTGTCATGTTGCTGAGCCTCTGCTAATTGCTTGAGTTCGAAATTCGATCGACTGATTGCAGTGAGTAGCATGCGAGAAAATGCATCTGCAACTGTGTTCGATGAAGCAGACAGATAACGTATACCACTCGTAAATTGCGAAATGTAGTCAAGTTGATGTATTTCGCGGGGTAAATGTCTATCAGCTGTAGCAGACAGGGCAAACGTCAAAGGCTTGTGATCAGTCCAAACATTGAAATTGCGGCCTTCGAGCAAATAGCGAAAATGGCGAACAGCAAAATATATAACTAACAATTCACGACCAAATGTGCTGTAACATGTCTGAGCGAGTTGGAGACGATGGGAAAAGAATGCAAGCGGTTTGACAACAGCGTCAATACTATGCTGGAGCACAGCACCGACTGCTGCCCGGCATGCATCAGTGGCAAGCGAAAGTAAAAGCATGAGGATTCCTACACATGTAGGATAATGAAGATGCTTCATTCAATGCGGTCTTCAATCCTTGAAACGATTCGACGGCATCAGCATTCATTTTAAACTGTCGCTTATTTCCGCGTAAAAAATCAGTCATTGGTTTAAATATGTTAGCACAATCGGGAATGAATCGTCGGTAGTAATTGACTAAACCAAAAAATCGACGTAACTGTCGAAGAGAATTGGGACATGGATAGTGGTTAATGGACGAGAGTTTATTGGGCAAGGGGCGAATGCCATTTTAAGCGACATGATGTCCTTAGATTTCAAGAGCAGTGACACCAAACAGGCATTTATCTGGGTTAACCACCACGCCAAACTGGGAAAGACGCTGAAACACCGAACGCAGATGTACTGCATGTTCCACTTGAGACAAACTAGCAATGAGGACATCATCAATATATACATGAACGAAAGATAATCCTTGGAAAACTTGGTCCATGAATCTCTGGAAGTTGTGAGCAGCATTGCGTAAACCAAAGGGAATTTTAAGAAATTCATAAAGTCCAAAAGGTGTAGTGATGGCTGTTTTCGGGATATCTTCCACGGCGACAGGTATCTGGTGGTAGGCACGCACCAGGTCTAGTTTGGAAAACACAGTCTTTCCTTGTAAGGAAAGTGCGAAGTCGTGTATGTGGGGATAGGGTAACGATCGGGAACAGTAATTCTGTTAAGAGCACGGTAATCTCCAGATGGACGCCAGGCGTCAGGTTTATTCTTCTCCACCACGTGAAGGGGTCTTGTCCAAGGCGATTTGGATGGCCCTATGATTCCAAGTTCAAGCATGTGTTCAAACTCACGCTTTGCGACATCGAACCTGTTCGGAGCCAAACGACGGGGTCTGTTGAACACTGGAGGACCACGGTTCAGAATGTGGTGTTTGACATCATGTTCAACAGTAGTAGATTGTGAAATTGGCCTAAAAACTTCGGAAAATTCTGTTAGTAAGTCACTGAACGCTGATGGGATGTCAGAGGTAAGTACTCGAATGGTTCGGATGGGGGAATCACAGAAGTTACCAAACGAATTAATCTTTGTTAAATTGTCAATAAGCTTAAGTACAGCTATATTGATCGGAAGATCGAAATGGAAAATGAAATCTGCACTCAAAATAGATACTTAGACATCGGCGAGTGTGAAAATCCATCGAAAGTTACGTCTGAGACCTAATTCGACAGAAAAGGATCTCTGACCAAAAGTAAAGATTTCCGTGCCGTTTACCGCCTGTAAAGTCAACGAACATGTGTTCTTGCGTGTCATAATGCATGATGGGATGACGCTAATTTCGGCATCAGCGTCGATGAGGAATCGCATTTCAGTGGCCCTGTCGGTAACGTAGAAAAGACGGTTTCGAAGGGTGCCAGACAGAGCTCCGTGTCTACTGTCTGGCTTCGCGGTTTCCCTGCTTGGACAAATTTGAGTCGTGAATGCAAGGTGGCGTGCAATGCAGGGCTTTTGCACCGAATCGACGATGATAATAGCAAAGACGCGATCCGTTAGAACGACTAGTGGATCGTTTCTTGGGCTAACGAGGATGATGATTTCGTGAGTTACTACGGGATCGTGCGATGTTTTGTACTTGCAGTGACAAGTTATGGAACATCAATTTCAACTCCCCAAAATCGCTCGGAGTCTGTGTACTAGGATTTTCGTCACTCGTGTGTCTGACGTGAGACAAGGTACCGCTATGCGAGATATCGTGAACTTCGTCAGCAATGCATGCCAAGTGCTGGAGACTGGTGTGCTTGTCCATAATGGCTGAGGCTTTGCCGACGTCTGCTGTAAGACTATGCTGCCATAATTCACGAATGATTTTGTCATCAACAGAGTAGTCTCCTTGTAAT
Source organism: Atriophallophorus winterbourni (assembly GCA_013407085.1). Taxonomy (NCBI): domain Eukaryota; kingdom Metazoa; phylum Platyhelminthes; class Trematoda; order Plagiorchiida; family Microphallidae; genus Atriophallophorus; species Atriophallophorus winterbourni. Next base: position 6,399 of record JACCGJ010008365.1, on the reverse strand, counting down.
TGGAGCATGTGTCGCAGGTGTGGTGACGCAGTGTGATCACCCATTTCTAAGCCGGACAACAGTTTCCGTAGGTTTTGCTCGTCAGTAGACGAAGTGCGTGTGATGATGGCATGTTTAAGTGCATCGTACGGATTATAAGCAAGGCGGTTTTAAATTAAATCAGCAACCTCCTTTGCGACTGACAGTGGCAACATACCGACTACACGATTATACTGGGCTCGTTGAGTTTTTACGCGGTAAGACTCGTATAGTGCTTCGATTTATGCGAACCAGAGGCGAGGGTCGTTCATACCAAAAGAAGGAAGGTTAAAGTGCGACATAGCGTCTGTAGAAATGTCCTCAGATGGGGTATCAGAAAATGCTGAGTCAAGATCCATTCCATGAATGAAAATATATATGACAGCAAAATCAAAATAAATGGGAGTAAATGGTAAGAACGAAAATTTCAAAAAGAAAAATGTTCGGGGCTCACCAATTTGTAGCGGTTGATCCAGCGGAGATTTCACCACTAACAGCGTACGACTTCTGATTATTGCACCCAACAAATTGGAACACACTTCTCAACGTAACACGGCATGCAGATCCAAAACAATCAAACGATAGACTTGTCCCAAAAAGGAACACGTTAGCAGCGTAAATAATATATTCAAATTGTGTACATATTTACATGTATCATTATAACAAAATAAATGACGAAACATGTAGCATTATTGTAAAAAAATATACAATGAAAAAACACCATAGCGCTCTAGGAAGGGAGTATTATGGTGTTCTAATCATTGTATATTTTATTACAATAATCCTACATATTTTGTCATTTTGTTGTGTTATAATGATCCATGTAAATATGTACACAATTTGAATAGATTATTCACGCTGCTAACGTGTTCTGCTTTGGGACAAGTCTGTCGTCTAATTGTTTTGGATCTGTATGCCGTATTACAGTGAGAAGTGTGTTCTGATTTGTTGGGTACAATAATCAGAAGACATAGACTGTTAGTGGTGAAATCTCCGCAGGATCAACCGCTACAATCTTACTGTATACAAAAATTTCGCCAGAGCTTATCTCATACCAGCTCATCGTAGAGAAACAAATTCTTTTCTTTCAAATCTAGGCTATAAGAACCTGAAGGACGTTCTGGATAACTGTCAAAGTTTCATTGCCATTCGGATAAGCCGAGGGTATCAGATGACAAAACGGACCAAATTGAGCTAAGGTTGGCGCTCTTTAGAATCATATCAGCGACAAGAAATCAATATTGTCTTATTAACCAGATACATTACTGGACAAACTGAACTAAACTTATTGATTTTAGCTTACCTCTTACTCCCCTGGGGAAAATCAACCTTTTCAGCTTTTTCCATAATCGGTTATTAGAAGTTTCGTTCCTGTAAAACTTCCTCGTATGAACTTTCGCCTTATCGAACGTAGTTTATTTAACACAAACAGAAGAAAAACCGTTTTGAAGTGCCAGGTGCTTTGTGTTGGTTCAGAGTGCGCGCATATTACAGTTTATATAAAAATGATGAAGTAACCAATCACAAAATTCTCTTTTTCCGTTATGAAAGCAATCCTTTCAAAATCTGCTGTCGGCGAATCCGCTACATTTACTAATTTTTATTATTGCCATATTTTTGGATCACGTCCAGATCAACGGGTCACGCAATAAACAAGATCTACTTGAAGATAAAGAATAGGTCATCACGTGGTTTGATACATGGCATATACGAGGAACAATTGCTGAGTCTAGGTCTCTTCTCACAGAAAAAGGCTGCTACGTGAGGACCTGATTGAAACCTTCAAAATCATGACAGGTTTCAGTACTGTTAACAAAAGTGTGGTGATTGTGGTAATTTAGCAGTGAGAATATAAATGACAGTACTATTGAATGTTATTCGAACAATCACCAAATCCACAGCAAGAAAGTGAAATTGTTAATCTCGCGCCAAGTGTGGGTACTCGAGGCCACTCAATAAAACCGGCTGAGCGACATGTCATGTCTATTGTTTTTAAGTACTTTTTCAGTGAATTATTGGAATCTTCTTCCCAAAGAAGTTGTTTGTTCTACTTCGGTAAAGGGTTTCAAGAAGGGACTGAACACTAGGTAATCTTTTTTAATTTCCTGATTTTTATTTATGATTAAATAGTTGGTATGATCTCCATGTTGCCTTTGAAACGCAAAAATGCCTCTCCTCAATTATTTTTGTGGGGAGTTATTCGCTTGCATTCCAGACTACTCTCATACTAGAAGAAATTTATAAAGATAATTTTGATGTGATGAACGCTCATTCTGTAGCATACTACCAAAAGAAATATGGATGCTTGATTGACCACTAAGCCGCAAATCGTCATATACAACCATAGTGAGCGCATGGAACTCACCTTTCGCAGAACTAATCTTGCAACTTCCGTAATTGCGTTCAAACATGGGCTGGACGAATGGTGGCGGGTGCTCTTTCCGGCGAATTACAAAAATATTTGGAAAATCATTTTGAAACACAAAAGAGCGTATCTTTTTAATTTTTCCATATTTTTTAAATAAACTGCTGTCCATCGTCTTTTCATTTGATTGGACATGCAACATGCATTAACTCTCTCACCTTTCGGTGGCGAGACATCTCCCATCTTCCATTCACAGTTACAAACGCCGGTGTTCCTTACGAATCAATTCTGGTAGTGGCGGGTGTTTCCAGGCACAGCTTCGAAAGAATCTGGCCACTCGTTTCAAATTGTTCGACTATCGCCCTGTGATACTGATACCGATCCTCATACTCAACTGAATTGATTTTTCCGGCGCGCTAATTAATTTTTCACCATTCGCCATGTTTTTTGTTTCCTTTATTCATCTAAGGTTCAACCTTAGGTTTCGATAATTATATAGTGTTGAAAACGTCACCATTTTCGTGAGTGTTCATATTACTTGCAATCATCGTTAACTGAAAACTGGTTTATTTTACCGTTTCTAATACTTCTCAAATTTACGGCTGACGTCATTTCTACAACCTGCTGGATTTATCGCTAGTACCTGTCAGGGTTGTAGATATTATATGATACAAATGTTCGCGATGTAATTACCCACGAGTGGAATCAAATTGACAATAACCACCGAAACAAAACATAGGCAAAATGTTTAAGTAAGTTTCTTCTTCTTCTTCTGAATAGACGGCAGGAGGACTACAGTCCGTGAAAGCCGCTTCACCTCCCGGGTCTCTGCTATCTCATATTCCTCACGAGGAGTTACCGAGCTAAAAGAGTAGGCGAATCGCGCAGGATAGCGGGAAGTTCACAGTCCAATATGCGTTTAAACTGCTCTTCGGTGACTGCCCCGATTGAATCAGCGGAGAGTGCATTCCAAATATTGACCACTCTGGTCGACAGAGTAAACGATGGCTTCAGGTGTTCCGTTCGGCGCTTCTGTAACTTCAGCGAATGACCTCTAAGATCAGAGTCCGGGATGAAGCGAAAAGAACCGTTCAGAAGAAGAAGTTCCGTTCCGTAATATCCAAGCAGGATTCTCCGCGTGACCAGCAAATCATATCGCATTCTTCGATATTCCAGTGGTTTGCGAATAGATTGTGACAAAATCAGGGATTGAGTCACTGAACATCAACTAACCAGCATTGCTCCCTAATTTTCAATATTGGCACGTTTGAAATAGTCGATACTTATGCACTGGCTATGATACTGTCAGGTTGCCCAGTCCTAGACAGGAAGAAAATAGAGAAGCGTTAGTAGTGAAACTCCATGTTTCAGCATGCAGCTCGCTACTGGTGGCCAATTAATTTAACACGGTGTTAGCTGCACAGCATAGAAGTGCTGTACGTTTGCACATCCGTAAAGCAATACAGGGCCGATCGCTGCCTGATAAACACGTGTTTTTAGTTGTAAGGCTGATTCCGAACCTGCGCCAAAGTTGCCTTTCAACTGCTAAAATATTGCGCGCACGATAAACCCTTAACTTCAGTTCATCTTTTGCTTTGAAGACTGCAACATACTCCATTGAATAGCCCTGGACTTCTGCATGGATGTGCAATCGTGCAATACTGCTGTGCTGTGCGGCTAACATCATGCTAAATTGATTGGCCAACGGTAGTGAGCTTTATGCTGAAACATACTGGAGTCTCACTACCATTTCTATTCCCCCCTCATATCTGTCTAGGCCTAGGCAACCTGACAGTATCTTAACAGTGTTTGACTTTGTTGAACTTTGCCCGGATCAGGCTTATGATTTCATACATTTATACTTTGATGGGGCATCGCAGTTGATGAGGTAGCCGCAGGTCTCTACCAAGGCAGTGATTACTGTACTGTTAACTGACGGGCGGTTCAGTTACTGACTGAAATGCTCAACCCACCTATCTATCTTTTCATTAAGGTCAATGATCAGCTGTTCCGACGAATAAATCGAAAGTGCTTACTAAATCTACAGCTTCCAGATGCGATGCGAAACAGTTTTCCTATGCTCGTTGCAGTTTCCGCCTAGCATAGCTGTCAAAAAAATTTCCGGTATTATTTTATATAACAAAAAACAAGACTAAAAACCACACAATCTCATGCAGTGAAACTACAAAAACAAGCTGCTTTTGCATATTCAGCCTGCCTGCTTTCCCTTTTCACGCGTTTTCCTATCTGCTTTTTTTCGTGTTTCTTGGCACTTTGTCTAGCTCCAGACTTGTGCTTCATGATGATGATGATAGCTGACGATCCATTCGGGCGGATCGTGTAGCAGCTCATATGGAGGTGGTAATCAGAAGTACCATGCATTCGAACATCTATTGCTTAGGCAGCGAACTTAATGGTGTTCTCAGAGATCTTATCTCGCCGGTGGTGAGAAACGGTGCCTAGGATTTTGAATGCCGCAGTCTGTGTAGCGGCCTTCTGCTTGGACCAATGTTGTTCAACTTGGGCATTATTCCCATCACAAAGTTCAGCAATGTCATCAATGAACTTCTTACGTCGATCAGGGTTTCCTAAGGCTACCAAGTTTAAACGCTTAGTAGTTTTCTTTTGGCACTTTAGTTTTGGAGCTTTGCGTGAACGAGAGTGTGATCAGTGCCTGCTGCTGTTTCGGCCCCACGGTAAACGCTTTCTAGAAGCTTTCCTTTGGCGGTTTACCAGCCGGAGTCGGAGCTTAACTCGTACGAGAGTGTGATCAGTGATTGCTGCGTTCCTCATTTCGGCGCCACTATAGGACCTACAGTCAAGCACTGAAGGCATCCAGTTTGCGCGATTTAGGATCTAGTCAATCTGATTCGCCGTTTTGCCATCGTTCGAGTACCATGTTACCAAAGGTTTCCTAGAGTGCTGGAATTGAGTGTTGCGGACGCATAAGTGATTGTAGGCCGCAAACTCAATTAATCGATCGCCGTCCTAGCAGCGCTGCCTTAAACCAAATCTTCCCAAAATTCGTTTTGTTGTAGTATCAGCTGATCCAGTACGTGCATTCCAATCGGCGGCCACAACTAATATGCCATTTCCAGTTACTCTATCGACGATGGATTGAAGCTGGTTATAAAAGTCGTCTTTTCATTTTGGTCTGCAGATAACGTTTGGGTGTACTCCGAAATGATAGTAATATTGAAAAGATGCCCCGTCAGCTGGACCAATGCAATTCTCGGGGACACAGACGTCCATGACGTGAGTGCTTGCTTGGCATAATCACTGAGAGCTATCGCTACTCCATACTGACCAGATCTGTCTTCTAGCACGCTATGAAGAAGCCAGTATGCACGATCGACTCCGGTGACCTTAATCGGTTTGGATCCGTGCCCAGGTATGCGAACCTCAGAGCGACAAGCAACGTCTACTTGGTAGTCTAATAAAGAGCGCATCGTGATGTCTTTTCTACCAACATCCAACGGTGTACTTGCATTCCAGCATCCCAGATAAAAATCCTTACGAATATTTCTAGCCCCAGCTTGCTTACTTTTCACCCTGGCCGCTGGCAGAGCCAAGGTCGCGTCGCGTATCAGGAACGCCGTAGCAGAGAGCTGATAGATATAGTGACATCTTCATGAAGGATTTTGGGAATAGTATACAGGTGATGTCTCTAGCACCACTTGGAAATTGATTAACAACCGATAGTGAGCTGCATGCGGAAACGCGTGAGTCACATTCATTTCTTTTTTTCTCGTAAATGTCTAGGCCTAGACAACCAGACAGTATCTGTTTCATCATATTTATCTAACCTCATTGTCAATGAATTTCAGTTACCTGGTAGTTGCTGCAAGTCATTGGCTTTATTGTTTGATGTACATTATGCGCTACTGCAATTTTTCAGAGCTCATTGAAAACATCGGTTTACTTATCCAATAGTTTAGAGATAACCTTTTGCCTTTTCTTTACTAATTGCATTAGTCTCTATGATACTCGTGTTTGCTAATCCTCGCCATTTACGG